>WNGS01003547.1:31817-61120 GCA_020271785.1 Procambarus virginalis
GACCACGCTTACTCTATCGGTGGTGAGGTTGCCACGCTAAACAAAAGTACCATTTTTTTTTATTTTGCTTAAATGCTTAAAAATCAAATTTGTATCTCCGAAGTTGCAAATAAGGTTTATATTAATAGCACGTTTAATGAATAATAAGCACACCTTGGACGCTCACTTAACATTACGTATCCCGAATTTTCACCCCAAGCCTGAGTTTTGCACAACTGGACTCTTATTGTGCTCTTAAGTTAAGATTCGCTTAAGTTGGCAAAAATCACCTTACGCTTTCCTGATGTCAACACAATAATTATAATACTGGTGTGGTAGAAAGAATAACAATGACACATTGGATTTTTTTAAACACATAACCCGATTTTCTATCAAGTGTACCACGAAAGGTCCAAATGACCTTAGAATTTTCACTACACAATTTTCTAGGAGAAAAATCACGTAACTGGGCATTCTAGAGAATAATATTGGCACCTGGAACGCCCTCACTTGAGGCCGAATCTGATTTATAACAAATAACACGAAACTTGTCCAAGGGACTCTGACAAATTACCACACGATTTTCCTAAAGAATTCTTCGAACAATTCTTTACCACGTTTTCCACAATAATCACTGAAACCCACTTAATAACTAAAATTACTCATTGTATAACTATTTAACAGGACAGGAAGTACTAAGCCCAGGATTAACCAACTTAGGAACCTCATCTCTACTTAGACTATTTTCTATAGGGACACAGAAATAAAATTTAGTGGACACGACTATTTTCAGGGGGGGGAACACTTAACACTCAGGAATTACTTAAAATAACAGGGGGCCTGAAATTGGGGAAATATATAACACCTAGAAAAGCACTAAAATTGGGGGAATACTTTATATATTATTTGATTAACCTTTATCTTAAGAATCACTCGAATTAATCCTATAATTACCCCTACCGGCTCGCCCTACCGCATCTAGGCTAAGGGGCCCGCAACCACCAAGATTCAAACGGAACGGCACGCTGCTTCCGGAACGGTTAGACTAGGCACGACTCAATCTCGACTGATTGTGTGATCACTTAGTCGTATAATCAGTGCTAAGTGGTTTACTAGCCCATCCCTCAGTAGCCTCGACCACCTTCATGAATTTATATGTTTTTCTTAACGTTTTGGGTCGTTTACTAACGCCCTCGGACAAGTCCCGTGGCATCTCACAGATAAATCTGCCCAGACTGCCCAAAAGGAACTGCTGTTGAGAATGTGGAGGTTCCCAACACCTCTGAACCAATTGAAAGAGGTCGAGTAGAGTACCCAGTTCAATTAAATCAAAGCGGTCTCCTTACCCAATAAAATCTTAACAGCCTAATCTTAACGCTTTTAGCCCCCTCACGATCCCAAAAGTTCACCTACCTTACTCAATCGGTACAGTTGTGGGGTTACCTGCTAATTCTGGTTCGTTTGCCCTTGGCTGACCGCACTATAACCCTTACATAAGTGACCGAATGGCCAAGACGCATAAGCTTTCAGCAATTTTCAAACAAAATTGCTGAAACCACTGCTGTGCACCATTGTAACGCAGTCCATCCTTTAACCTCACTTGATCTGATTTAAATGCTGGTCGTTATTATTAAACGTTCTTAATGTAACCTTCAGTCAAGAACCCTTGTGACCTTGGCGTTTGACCGCTTAGATATCATGACACGAGAACATTGCACTTTTTCAGCTACATTGTACAACTCTTCAAGACCTCATAACAGCTGCCACCACCAATCCAAGTTTCGATAACTACGAATTGATTGAAGGCTGGATCAATCAATTGAACATTAATTCCTAGCAGGATGATCCCCAATTACTTGAATAAGAGGAATGAATTTACGTTAAGTGTGGTTTAACTCAAAGCACAAAGGGATTATATGAGGTATTAAATAATGGAGGTTTCTTGCAAGACTACATATGGCGCTTAGGCCAAAGTATAGGGTCTTGAACACAACCAAAGAATATCAAATATACACTGGGGAATTCTACTAAACACCATAAATTCTAAACAAGATTTATTGAAAAATAAGATAAAGATTTTATATAGAATGAATATTTCCTAAATGAACAATTCCTATGTGAAACCTTCCTATCGTAGAAGCAATGTGGACTAATACACTGAACAAAAACCACAAGAACCACACTTTTACCTTAAATACCACAGCCAGGCCAGTTGTTCAGCCTTGCCTCTGGAGGTGAGGTCTTGACCCCAGGATGTCCTAACTCACACTGTTCTAAAACTCCCTCAGACCTCTGTGAAGCTGACTTAGGCTAGTTGCCAAACCTCACTAACAGGACTAATTATCGAGGCTAACTTACTTACAATGACTTGATTCCTATTTCAAAACTGATGACAAATTACATAGGTACTTGAGTCAGGCTGATTATTAATAGAATATTGAATGATATTCTGAATTTATAATTTCCATTAATTAACAGACAAGATGATCGGTACAAATTTTCCAATAACGAGATCCCTGATTCTCCCTGAAGTCAAATGTCTCTGAAAACATACGAAACTGAATTTTTTCTCTCAAATGATGGTAATCTAACATAAGTACTTAAACAAGGTTAATTATTCATTATTATTGAGTACTAGCAGTACCCGGCCACGCGTTGCTGTGGCTCAGCAACGCATGTGCGTTGCTGAGCCACAGCAACCTTCCCTGTCCCCCAGTCCTCCCCACCAATCCCCCCTCACCCGTCCCCTCGTCCTCCCCCACCATCTCTCACTTCCGTCCCCTCGTCCTCCCCACCATCTCTCACTTCCGTCCCCTCGTCCTCCCCACCATCTCTCACTTCCGTCCCCTCGTCCTCCCCACCATCTCTCACTTCCGTCTCGCCACCATTCACCTCCATTCTTCCTCACCATTCCCCACTTCCTCGTCTGATGCCTGCCCAAATGGTCTGATGTTCCCATAAAAAAATTGGGAACATCAAGTGATCTGATGTTCCTATCACTGAAATATAAAAAAACAGTTAAAAATGAAATGAAAATATGAAAAAAAAAAAAAATAAACTATTCTCACGAAATGAACGGTATGGTAAACAACACAGCTCAATTCCAAAGCAATTCACACAAAATAATTAAATAAAAAAAATCAAAATCAATCAAAATCTAGGAAAATTAAATTTATCACTGCAATCAGAAACATTGAAATGGAATTGTAACATATCTAGTATAGCATGTGTGTTGCTCTTACATGCAACAGATGGCGCTGTTTTTCAAGAAAAAATAGTTTTACCTGTCACAGGTGTGGCATCAATACTTATACTTATGAAATGAACGGTATGGTAAACAACACACCTCAATTCCAACACAATGTCACACAAAATAATTAATTAAAAAATTAAATAAATTGAAATCAATGAAAATAAAATTTATCAATGCAATTGGAAACATTGAAAAGGAATTCGTGATATATATTTAGAAAAGCGTGCATGTTGCCATTATGTGCAACAGATGGCGCTGTTTTTCAAAAACGCATGTTTTTACCTGTCACAGGGGTGGCATCTATATAGCAGGTATATAAAAAGATGCGCCTATTCGATTGCAACGTTGTGTCAAAATTTCAAAGCAATTGGTGAAGAACTTTCGGAGATTACAGCCTTTACGTCCAACAGATGGCACTGTTTTTTAAAAATAAGCATGTTTTTTCCTGTCATAGGTCAGGCATGTTTATAGTAGATTTATAAAAAAGACGCGCCTATTCGAATGTAACGTTGTGTCAAAATTTCAAAGCAATTTTTTCGGAGATTTCCCTCACATGAAAAACACAGTTTTTCAGAAATAGCATGTTTTTTTCTACCGTCACAGACGTGACATCTATATAGTATGTATATAAGAACCTGCTCGGATGCGAATGGAACGTTGTGTAAAAATTTCAAAGCAATCGGTGAAGTACTTTCAGAGATTAGCGATTTTGAACAAAGGAACATTTCCATTTTTATTTATATAGACTAGCAGTACCCACCACGCGTTTGTGACTCAGCCTGGGTAAGTGGGAAAGAAATAAATAAAAGAGAAAGCGCATGTTTCTAATATGTTTAATTTTACAATGCTTTTGGGTATTCAATACTTTTTGTTGTTTCATTGTCTGTGGAAATATAGAGATTGTCCGGTTTGCTGACTCCTGAACACGCAAAATATAAATGTCCATGTGAGAAGCAATCCGTGTCTAGATATAAACTTCACAATTCTAAAGATTGGCCCTGAGGTTTGTTGATGGTGATTGCAAACGCCAATCGAATTGGAAATTACAATCTCTTAAATTGAAATTGCATATCTGTAGGAATCATAGGAATGCGAGGAATAAGGACATTTTCACCTTTGAAAGGTCCTGTCAAGAATGTTTCTTCTGTGACGTCACTGATTAATTTTTTTACTGCAAGTCGCGTGGTGTTGCAAAGTTTTGGTTGGTTGATATTTCGCAACATGATAATTGGCATGCCGACTTTTAATTGCTGTACGTGTGATGGTATCCCTGTAGATCGAGTGAATTCAAAAACTCTGTTGGATAATTAACCGCTTCATCTGCTTCCTCAACAGTGTCGACGGACTTGTATGTGACTGCCTCACTTTGATGGTTAGACTGAGTAATATTGTTAAGTTCGTGTGCCGGATGCTTTGGAAATTTTGAACGTGGGAGTTTCAATGAATTGCATGTTCAATGGGAATTTCAAAGCCGAGGTAGTAGTTCTTCCACCTATTAGCAATGTCGCAGCTATTCCGGACGATGCAAGAGCTAAGGCTATGCCATTTTGGGATCGAAATGCAGCCAGAATCAATCTGATTAGGAAGGTTATACCAGTTCTTCCTGGCGCATCTAAGAAGATTTCTCCAATCCCTTTATTCACAGTTTGAATTATTTAATTATAAATGCCTTTTCACTCAAGCGTTAGATTAGGAATATTTGATTGCACATACGATAACAGATCACCCGTGTTGTATGTTTGTTCACGACGCAATTTTACGTCGAACGAAGCAGCAGCAGATCGATTCGGTAATGTCATTTCCAATTAATTGAGAACTTTGTTCGCAATTTCTAAGCACAAATCTTCAATCATTATCAACGCTTCGTTGTTGATTTTTATTGTGAAATCCATGTTCATATTTGAATTTTCCTTGCGTATTCAACGCAAGGAAAATCCTTGCGTATTCATCTTGATTGCAATGCACGGTGTAGTTCATTTTAATATGCCAGGTTGTCCGTCGACTCGCCTTCCTCGTTTGCGTCATTCAAATGATATTCTACTGGCATTCCAATGTAATACATAGGCACTTCCGATTACAGCAGTGTTTTTGCAAACGCGTCATTTTCACATAAAATGAAGAAAGCCGTTAACGTTGTGGCTGGTGGATTCATAGCTGTTTGTTGCACATTCGCAGCTGTGAAATTAACGTGTTTTTCATTTTCTTGTTTTCAAAACAAAACCAAAACATACTAACGAAATATTTCAATTCAAACGTAGATCAATCGACACAGCTCAATTTCATCACTAATTGCACTGAAAAATAAGAAGAACAGTTAAAAAAAAAGAATTGAAAAAATGAAAAACAGAAACAAATAAACTATACTCACGAAATGAACACCATGGTAAACAACGCAGCTCAATTCCAACGCAATGTCACACAAAATAATTATATCAAAATGAAAATAAATCACAATCTATGAAAAATCAATTTATCAATGCAATTGGATACATTGAAATGAAATCGTAACGTATTTTGAACTGCATGTGTTGCTCTTACGTCCAACAGATGGCGCTGTTTTAAAAAAAAAATGTTTTTCCTGTCACACGTGAGGCATGTATATAGTAGATATATAAAAAGAAGCGCCTATTCGAATGGAACGTTGTGTCAAAATTTCAAAACAATCTGTAAAGAGGTTTCGACGATTTCCCTCACATGAAAAACACATGAAAAACACAGTCTTTCAGAAAAGTATGTTTTTTACCGTCACAGACGTGACATTTATATAGTATGTACATAAAAACCTAGCAAAATGCAACTGGAACATTATGTGAAAATTTCAAAGCAATCGGTGAAGAACTTTCGGAGATTTGCGATTTTGAACGAACATTTCCATTTTTTATTTATATAGATATAGGGGGGTACCACCTCCGGTGCAATTATAGGGACCCATAGCCTCAAAGAAGGGAACACAGAGCATTCAGAGAAAAACTTGCCATTTAACTCTGAATACGTAAGAGTGTTCACTTCTCCTACCATCCCCCTTTTTTATGGTGTACACTTTATTATGCAAGGTTATACAGTTACATATCTGATTTTATACAAAATAATTAACATTGAGAGGACACAAGAAAAAGTTTGCTACCTAGAGGCTGTAGATTTCCTCGAACTCCTCCGACGCCGGGCAGGAACCAAAGATGCAGTGGGCATTCCTCCTCTGGATCGCGGCACTGAGGTGCTGAAAGATATATATATATATATATATATATATATATATATATATATATATATATATATATATATATAACTGAAAACTCACACCCCAGAAGTGACTCGAACCCATACTGCCAGGAGCAACGCAACTGGTATGTACAGGGACGCCTTAATCCGCTTGACCATCACGACCGGACATAAGGAAGTGATAGCCGAAGCTATTTGAGCCACTTCCCCGCCGGCACTCGGATGGTAATCTTGGGCATAGCATTTTATCAAATCACCTCATTTTTTGGGGCAACACGTGAGAAACACAAATGCGAACAAGCCTGAATGGTCCCCAGGACTATATGCAACTGAAAACTCACACCCCAGAAGTGACTCGAACCCATACTGCCAGGAGCAACGCAACTGGTATGTACAGGGACGCCTTAATCCGCTTGACCATCACGACCAGACAGAAGGAAGTGATAGCCGAAGCTATTTGAGCCACTTCCCCGCCGGCACTCGGATGGTATCTTCGGCTATCACATCCTTATGTCCGGTCGTGATGGTCAAGCGGATTAAGGCGTCCCTGTACATATCAGTTGCGTTGCTCCTGGCAGTATGGGTTCGAGTCACTTCTGGGGTGTGAGTTTTCAGTTGCATATAGTCCTGGGTACCATTCAGGCTTGTTCGCATTTGTGTTCCTCACGTGTTGCCCCAAAAAATGAGGTGATTTGATAAAATGCTATGCCCAAGATTACCATCCGAGTGCCGGTGGGGAAGTGGCTCAAATAGCTTCGGCTATCACTTCCTTATGTCCGGTTGTGATGGTCAAGCAGATTAAGGCGTCCCTGTACATACCAGTTGCGTTGCTCCTTGCAGTATGGGTTCGAGTCACTTCTGGGGTGTGAGTTTTCAGTTGCATATAGACCTGGGGACCATTCAGGCTTGTTCGCATATATATATATATATATATATATATATATATATATATATATATATATATATATATATATATATATATTATATATATATATTACAACATTGTATCAAAAACTTGTCTAGGTGGTATATATTTCAGTGCCATAATTTCATTTAAAGTCATGACAAGAGGACAATGCAAGGAACAACAATGAAATGGAAATTACACAGTATACATGTGAGTAATACATCTGAGACCTAAATGTATACATTCTTTATCATGGTTCACATAATATTTCCTATACAGCAATTATGTAGCATTACATACAATAAGCAAACAAGGAGATTTTTCAAGCTACATGACATTAGGCTACTGATATACACTCAACTTCTAATATATATCCACAATTACATGGCATACAACTTTGATACAGAAATATAATATAGTGGGTTATGCATGACATACATTGTCAATACACTAATAACAATAATATTCTCTCATAGAAAATTAACTAATAATTATAATATTCGTGATACTAGGCTAATCAGCCAATATATCGCTGTATAGTTTGAGCACATCATACTCCAACCTCAGTATGATCATATTGGTGTATACGTGGTCATAACAGTAACGTGAATTACTTGTGGGTGTGTTACTGTTATGTCTTAGTGGCATTGAGTTAAGTAACGTAAATTACTTGCGGGTGTGTTATTGCGGTGATTGTCTTAGTAACATTGTTGTGTACGCATTTCATGTGTTGGTGAAGTGGTTGATTTGATAAGAGTGTACACGAAGTGTTTCAGGTTAGTTCATTGTTGTTGATGACCTGATACACCTGTCAGGTGGTGGGTCAAGGAGACCTACTGCAAAGCGGTGTTTGTCAGATTTGTAGTGACACTCTTGGTTTAATGTAAAGTGTGGGACTGTGTATTAGATAATAAGTTTAATGAATAAATTGTTATGTTGGTTACACAGGTCTTAAGTCACTCCCTCATTCTGCAGTACTGCTCCCATTTATTACCTTACTTATAACTGTCCTCAAGAGGCACTTGAGCTGGTTCAGGCTCCAGCCTCTAACCCCAGCCACTGAATATTAAAATTCGGCGTGAGGACCCGTCCTCTACCGCTGTATTCACTACAAGCGAGTTGCAGAGAGAACGACCCAGTGAGAGAAGGTCTTGTAGTACATTGTGGAGGGAAAGACCACCTTGGTCTTATCCTTCTCCTGTACTACGGGACCTTTGGCGGTTGCTCTCGCCTATCTCTCTCCTTTCGGATTGCTCAATCGACGCACCTGGCCTCCCTTCATGGAGTCTGGGTGTGTGTGGTTGCAGTCGACACGAAAGGAAAAATCTCACATTTAGCATACCAATTTGGGGCCAGGGCACTTAATAGTAGATAAGCTCCAGTCATTGTCAGGTGGAGAAAAAGGGTGAAGTTACGGGCTCACCGTAGCCCGTGCTACTTGGAACTTTGTTCCAGGTAGCGAATCTTTAACAACAAGGTGGAGAAAACAGTAATCTCACATTGTGTACTTCATCACCTGGTCTAGCGTCCTGTTGAGACTGTAATGTAGTGGAGGAGTGAGCGTGTTATTCCTGTAATTCATGCGAGGTGGGGCTTCTTCCTCCAGTGTTCCGGGTGAAGTGGAGTTCTGTTCATCAACATTTGTGGCAGGAAGAAACTAATCACTGTGGCTATCTCCCAGCTGGCAGAGTGGGGGGGGGGGGGTGAAGCCATGGTCGTAGGAGTGACAATGTCGTCTCGGTAAAGTTGTTCCTCGGCTCGTAATCACCACATAACTACCAACGTCACAGTTACTAAGATCACGTATGACGTGGTCTTCACGTGGTGGAAGTGGCAGACAACGAACAGTAGACTAAATACTTGTCATCAGCTGCAGCTCAAGCACATCACAACAAAGCCATAAGCCTGGAGGCTTGGTGCATGTTGTTGCAAGGTTGACTCAGCCATAAGCCTGGAGGCTTGGTGCATGTTGTTGCAAGGATGACTCAGCCATAAGCCTGGAGACTTGGTGCATGTTGTTGCAAGGATGACTCAGCCATAAGCCTGGAGGCTTGGTGCATGTTGTTGCAAGGATGACTCAGCCATAAGCCTGGAGGCTTGGTGCATGTTGTTGCAAGGTTGACTCAGCCATAAGCCTGGAGGCTTGGTGCATGTTGTTGCAAGGTTGACTCAGCCATAAGCCTGGAGGCTTGGTGCATGTTGTTGCAAGGATGACTCAGCCATAAGCCTGGAGGCTTGGTGCATGTTGTTGCAAGGTTGACTCAGCCATAAGCCTGGAGGCTTGGTGCATGTTGTTGCAAGGATGACTCAGCCATAAGCCTGGAGGCTTGGTGCATGTTGTTGCAAGGTTGACTCAGCCATAAGCCTGGAGGCTTGGTGCATGTTGTTGCAAGGATGACTCAGCCATAAGCCTGGAGGCTTGGTGCATCTTGTTGCAAGGATGACTCAGCCATAAGCCTGGAGGCTTGGTGCGTCTTGTTGCAAGGATGACTCAGCCATAAGCCTGGAGGCTTGGTGCATCTTGTTGCAAGGATGACTCAGCCATAAGCCTGGAGGCATGGCGCATCTTGTTGCAAGGATGACTCAGCCATAAGCCTGGAGGCATGGCGCATCTTGTTGCAAGGATGACTCAGCCATAAGCCTGGAGGCATGGCGCATCTTGTTGCAAGGATGACTCCTTGCAAATATGTTTGCAAATATGAATGATTTCCCACATTGCGTGGCACTTCTGGTGGGCTGTGGTAGTTCTCCCCCCCTCTACCCAGGCCCAGGGTGTGTTGTTTTGGAAGTGATTCGTCCAATTTTGGTAGTAGGACGGGTGTTGTGTGGTGTAATACCTGTGTGCGTTTTGATAATTTGTATTCCAGTCTTGTGGGTATCTCCCATCCCCTCTGTAATCCTGCAGTGGTTTCATCTGACTGTACCTCTCCCTTGTATTTTCTACTCTGTTTCTGCCTTCCTCTAAAAAATTGCCAGTAGTGTCATACTGATCTTCCCGTCTATAACGCTGTGTACCTCACGTGGAATTCCGGACACTGAAGATTGTAGCATTTTTTGTCCCTAATTGAAAATTGACATAATTTTGGGTGAAAGTATCTACACCCTGTTCCAGAACGGCATGTACCCCTCGCCAATATGTTCCTGCATTTTCGAGGATGCAGAAAATTGCATTTTGCTCCTAATTTTCTATATTTGCATATTTCTTTAGCGTAGAATCTGCAAATATGTTCAGGTTTTGCGTTTTTCAAGGTATTTATACTTGTCTGTCCTCTCTATCTCTTTATTGGAGCTATCTCCGTCTTTCGTCCCAATTCCTTCATTTATGCACTCTGTCTCACTGTTGCTCTCATTGTATATATTACCTGGCTCTGTAATATTGTTGTTATTTTGTACCACAATACCCTCTTCCTCCACACTACTGCTGCGGTTCTCTTAACTATCTGTTCCTGAGTTTTGATCGTTATCCAATGTTGTCTTTTCCCAGTCCGCATATATCACTGGTAGCTTGTCTGTGAATGAAAATCGCTGTGACTCTGGAATGTTTTTCATCAGTTTAGTTATGTTCTCCAACATTAATCTGTCATCTTTGCAAACCCAGTAAATTCCTTGCCTTTTTGTGCATCCTGGAGATAATTCTGCACAGCCCAGGTGAAATCTTTTGTTACAGATGCAACACTTGACGCCTACATTACGTTTTCCTAATATTCCCGAACACTTGCCACACCTCTCCATTGTCGGATGGATTGTATTGTATTTGTGCTTCACTGCATGGATCACTTGTTGATGTCAGTCCTTTAACTGCTTATAAATTATATGTATATATTTATATATTTATATATTTAATATTTGTAATATTATATGTATACCGTATATTTGTGATATTATGTATGTTATTTTGTTCAAACTTTATGGCAGGTACTTAGCGTAGGGTAGCGAAGCTGGTCTCCGGTGGAGTGTAGGGTAGGGAAGCTGGTCCTCGGTGGAGTGTAGGGTAGGGAAGCTGGTCCCCGGTGGAGTGTAGGGTAGGGAAGCTGGTCCCCGGGGAGTGTAGGGTAGGGAAGCTGGTCCTGGGTGTAGGTGTATGGGTCAGCTGGTCCTCGGTGGAGTGTAGGGTAGGGAAGCTGGTCCCCGGTGGAGTGTAGGGTAGGGAAGCTGGTCCCCGGTGGAGTGTAGTAGGGAAGCTGGTCCTCGGTGGAGTGTAGGGTAGGGAAGCTGGTCCCCGGTGGAGTGTAGGTAGGAAGCTGGTCCTCGGTTCGGTACAGTTTACCTCTTGTTGTCCCAGGTTGATGTCACCAGTTTCCAGTTACTGTTGCCAGGCTGTTGGGCCTGACAGAATCTCACCGTGGATTCTAAAAGAACGTGCAGGGGTACTAAGTGTGCCACTCTCTATGGTGTATAACAGGTCACTGGAAACGGGAGACCTTCCGGAAAGCTGGAAGACAACTAATGCAGTCCCAATTTACAAAAATGGTGACAGGCAAGAGGCACTGAACTACAGGCCAGTTTCCCTAACTTGTATACCATGTAAGGTGATGGAGAAGATTGTGAGGAAAAGGCTCGTAGAGCATCTGGAGGAAAACAGCTTTGTAACACACCACCAGCATGGGTTCGGAGATGGTAAATCGTGTCTCACAGGCCTAATAGAATTCTATTATGACAAGCAACACAAATTAGGCAGGAAAGAGAAGGGTGGGCAGACTGTTTTCTTGGGCTGTCAGAAAGCCTTTGGCACAGTACCTCACAAAAGGCTGTTACAAAAGTTGGAGCAGCAGGAAGGAGTAAAATGTAAGGTGCTCCAGTGGATAAGGGAGTATCTAAGCAGTAGGAAACAGCGAGTAACGGTGAGGGGGGAGGCATCAGAGTGGCGAGATGTCACCAGCGGCGTTCCACAGGGCTCTGTACTTGGACCCATCCTGTTTCTAGTATATGTAAAACGACCATCCAGAGGGTATAGACTCATTCCTCTCAATGTTTGCTGACGATGCAAAAATTATGAGAAGAATCAAAACAGATGAAGATAGACAGAAACTACAGGACGACCTGGACAAACTGGAGGAATGGTCTAGAAAATGGCTGCTAAAGTTCAACTCAGGAAAGTGTAAAGTAATGAAATTAGGCGAAGGGTGCAGAAGGCTGAACACAAGGTACCATCTGGGAGGTGAAATCTTACAAGAGTCAAATAGAGAGAAAGATCTGGGGGGNGTGGTGTAAAACGTATGCGATGTCCTTGCAGGAGAACTGGGAGGGAGTCTCTAGAGGAGTTTTAGGTTCAATTTCATGTTAGAAATGGAGGAGGATGACTGTTTCAGAGAGGGCTGCTTCTTAACTGGAAGGTACTATCCAAAGTTTGGTACATAGTGCATACCTTTCCGTTGAGTCAGCAGTTTTGGCCATCAATAAGGTTTTTTTCGATACTTGTGGGGTGGGAGGTATTGTCCGATACGTAGGTCTACACTTTGTTTGCCAAAATTGCGAGGCAGGATTGGATTGTTCGATGTATACTATAAGGCGTTGGCGATATTTTTTGTCTCGTTTAGGAAGGGGCTCTTGGGGGGGGTGACAGTGGTGTTCTCTCTGGGATTATATTATTGTACGATGCGTGTAAATTCTCTGTTGAGGTTGCCTTTGTGTAGAGAGGTTACGTTTCTATCGCCTCCCTTTTATACTTGTGCAATTGATGTACTCCAGAGGCTTTGTCGTTTGGAGCGGTTCTTGTTTTTTACGTGTAGGAGGGTGTATGAGGAATTGCGTCCTTTTCTCGCCCCTGCTGTGGAAGACTAGTTTCCTCTTTTTGATTGGATGGTGGTGTGGCAATCGCTACATTTAAAGTTTCTACCTCCGTCGCAGAGGGAATTCCTGTACTGGTATTTACACGAGTCGCTTGCAACTAACGAGCGGCTACTGAGGTTGGGGATTAAGGAAAGTGCTAGGTGTGACCTTTGTGGAGGGCTGGAGACTGCGTTTCATGTGTTTTATTTTTGCCCAGGCCGGGCGAGGTTGGTGGATTGGTTGACTGGGGACGCTTGTGCTTTTTGTGGGTCAGCGTTCCGTATTTCCCCCTTTATGCTTATTAATGTTTGATGTTCAGGCTCCTTGTAGGAGGGTCCGCAATACTGTGCTTTCGGTTCTATCGGATTATCTTTATTGTGTGTGGGTTGGGAGGCGGGGAGGTATACAGTTGATAGAACGTTGGGGTTTTTGGAAGGTCGGTTACGTTACTCGAATTGGGAATTACGTTGGTTGCTTGGGGAAGGATTGGGGACCATTTTATTGATACTTATGTGCGTTATGGGTAGTATATAACTTGTTTTTTTTTGGGGAGGGGTACTGGTATTGTAATTTGCTTTTGCTTTGTGGGTTTGCTGGACTCTGGGCTCCGTAGGTCGGTTGCCATGTGTCTTGGGTTTTCCTGGGTTTCAGGGACGTTGCTGGGTTATCATTTTGTTTTTCCTGCTTTGTATGGGTCGTTCTGGTTTCGTTGGGCCTGTTTTTTCTCCTCTGGGGTGTTTGTACGTTTCTACTATACTCTTCAGGTGGAGGCTGTTAGTGTTCTGGGTTCCGCTTTGTTTTGACGTTGGTTGTTGGCATGTTGTCATGTGTAATGTATAGCTATGGGATTTATCTCCATTTGTGCGAGTGTGTGTGTGTGCTGGGATTGCGCGACATGACCTGTTATCCGTGTGCCTTCCTTTCCTCTTGTGATGGGTTTGTGTGATGGCACTGTGTGTGTCACTGTATAGCAATATGATGGTATTGTGACTGGGTACCATACGGATGTTTGTGGTGCTATGATTTGGAACAATCTGGGTGTGTATGGGTTTGTTTGAGGTATGGTTTCCTGGGTTCCTTATATGACCTGTCCCTGTGATGTGCTTCCCTGTTTTCCCAGTTTTTGGGTGGTACAGGTACTAATGTGTTTATGTGTATTTTACGGGGTGCTGTGTTCCCCCCCCCCCGTTACTTTGTTTCCGGTTGAGGAGACTTTGTTATATAGTTAACTAGTTTTATCAACCGGTTTTCTAATGCTTTCTCCGGGTTTGGAGTGTAATATATGTGTGTTTCATGTTGGATTCTTGGGTCCTTTTTATTATGCCCTGCCATAGTACATATGTCGCTTCCGAAATAAAATTTGTTCAGTTTTCCTTGAGTAGATACCTTATCATTTGTGCATTTATTCTGTTACCTTTATACTATTGATGTCCTAGGTTTGTGTAGTGTGAGATAGCTCTGTATTTGCTAGGGTTTGAATGTATATTTATTTTATGACTTCATATCTAAAAAAAAATTGGCTGTTACGTGTTGTAACTGAACTGTGTGCTTTAAAACTGAATAATTTGCTTTGTATTCGTTTATGCTGTATTACATTGTTCATTTAATGTTGTCATTTTTATATATTGCTTTTCTTTCTGTTTATGCGTTTTTGTAATTAGTCCTTGTTTTTGTATTATGTGTCCGGCCTTTGGTCTGTATGCCTTTTGTGTGTTGTTTAGTGGGGTGTTTTGGGAAATGTTTTCATTGGGTTAAATTCTACTAATGTTTTCAAGTGTTTTATGGGTTTTGTACATGATTAAGTGGATGGATATATGCTTTCCCCCTTGGTTTGTGTTCATTTATGTTCCCCATCGTACGCCTTTATTCGTCAGTACTGTAATTTTCCTTCTGTGCTGAGGGACGGGTTGTTTAATCACCTATTTTGTGTTGGTTGTTTCAATTTTATTATGAGTCATGTGTGTGCTATCTAACTCACTGTGTACTGGTGCTTTGGTAACTTTTTATATTGTATTTATGTTTTATAAATAAAAAAAAAATAAGCTGTCGTAATTCGTTGGACTGATCAGACTTGTCTGCGGGCAGGGGGATTAAGCACTCTTAGCTAATTAAGGAGAATTCGCACCCGCCACTTAGTGAATTCACACGGTGTTGATGATGTGTTTACACAAGGTGTCTTGTAGCCTTGTGTGGTAAAATAGTGGAACCCTTGTTAAGGTAATCTTGTCGTAAGACCGGAAGAGACCTGTCATTTGGTTGACAGTAAGCTTTGTAAATACTCGTCTGAATTAATAGGCTGCTGTATTCAGTAATTAATTGGGGAATTACTCACCGAATGCTTAACGTTAAAAGTATGATGTAATTATTTGATTTACGAGTTATTGTTGCCATTTAAGTGTCATTGAGACACGACTGTTAACGTAATTGTTTAAATCCAATTAGTGTAACTTTTATTGTTGTTGTCCTGAGAGGCAAGTGTTAACGTAAGATTTTATAGGGGATAATCATTCTTTGATCACCCGCCTTGTTACTTGGTACCTCGTTGGTAGAGCAGCGAGCGCCATACAAGTTTGTGATTATAGTATTTGTTCACCGTGAGGCCATGACAATATTGATTGCAAGCTTGCGTCACCAGTGGGCACCATTCTTCTTTTTTATTTTTATTTTTACATGCAAGCATACAATTAAATACAATAAATACAATAAAACAAACACAAAACAGAAGACAATGTAAATATGCAAGCAAAAAATGACAAGAAAACAAAACATGATAAAAGATTAAACAAATCAAACAGAAGCACCGGCCTGAAGGACCGACAACAAAGGACAACAGGAAGCACAACATGAAAGATAACAATACAAAAAATAACACAAAGGAACAAAGCACATAACACCGGCCTGAAGGGCCGCCAGCAAAACAGTAACATGAGAACCACCACCCGCAGGACACAAGAGAAAACAGAATACAGTAACAAAATAATATGGCAAAGAGCAATATAAAACAATGCACACGAAAAACACAGAAATTATATACAGAAAAGAAACACAGGATACATACAGAAAAGTACAAGACAGTAACAAGCAAAGAAGCAGCCCAAAGGGTCTCAGCAAAACACAAACAATTGCACTAATAGCACACGAATACACAAATAAACTGGAACAGGCCCATGCAGGAGCAACGAGGAAACACCCACACACACACAACGTCACCCCCCCCCCCCGTGCACGCAGGCACCGGGTAAACAGAGCCACAAACACACCAGAGTAAACACGGACTACTGATACTTCTCCGGAAACTGAGATGCTGGGAACCGTATACAATACGCCTCCTAAAGCAACTTGGTGTTCTCCGAAACCTGAAAACCGGGAGACGCATACGGCCGAGGCATTAAGTCCGGCACACCCCGGACAAAACACTGTCCTCGCAGAGCCCAAACGCAAGTAGGATCCCACGGAACCAGGAGCACATGCTCAATAATTTCAATACGCACATTGAAAACAGCACGCACTTCCCTGGAGGCCAAGACAATAGGAAAGGGATTCACTCTAGGGGGCCTGTAAAAGACTGTGCACTCAGAGGCACACCGGGGGGCGCATAGGTTTGCGCCACCAGCGCGTTCCCTAGGACCCACCTCGGGCTCCGCACAGGCCTCCTCACTACTCACGGGAAGATGCGCCCGGTGGGACCCCCCTTCAACGGGCATCCTTCTTCAGCACCATGACGATGCCACGGCGAGCACCAGTAGCCACAGCAACGACAGCAGGAGGAGCAATCACCTCCCACCGCGGAGAACCGCCCGCCAGAGGCAGAGCCAAAGGCACATTAGAGATACGGGCGCCGACATCACCAGCAACACCAGGCGCATGGACTTCTGCCACCACCAACTGGGTAGAGAGCGAGGCATCCTGAACCACCCCCTTGACACCCGAAGCCTCACAGTCGCTGAATTCACCTACATCCGCCCAAGCAGAAGACGAACGCCATAAACGCTTGGGCTCCGGCCGTACATCATCAGAGCCGGAGGTGGATCAAGAAACACAGGCCCCACAAGCTGGGCGAACCGACGCACGATGCAAGACGGCAGCAGCCTCAACCATAGGGGGAACTGGGCCGCACACAGCAGGAGGCGTGTCCGCCACCCCATCACCCATCACAGTTGGGACACAAGTCGAGGGCGCAGGGCCATGTGCAGTAGCAGAAGACGAGGAAGTGGAGGGCGCCGACGACAGAGAGATCGCCCGGAAGACCCTCGGGAGCAGCCAGAACATTGACCGGAGCAAGACGAACCGCCGATGGCGCCGCATCACCCGAAGGAGGGTCCGCAATGTCTCGGAGACGCAGGGGGAGCCTTAGCAGCGATTGGGACGCCCACCTTTTCACCCCCGGAGTCCTCCTCCACAGGGAGCGGCGGGAAATCCTCTTCATTGAACATGTTCACGGGAGGAATCGCAGCCTCAGTGCACCCGGCTGCCTGATGCCCCAACAGGCCACAACGAAAACATGTCCATGGTTGCTGGGCATAATACACCTGTACGTAGTACCCTAAAAGCCGGACAGAAGATGGAATGTCCGACCTCAGGCGCATCCCTAGGGTACGAATGTTGGTTCTCTTACCCGTAAACTTGCCAGAAGACAGCGTGTGCATCCGCACACTAACGACGGTGCCAAACCGCTGGAAAAAACGCCGGAGGAGGGTCTCAGGAAACTCCATGGGGGCCCCATGGACACTCACATACGTCATGGCACCGCTACGATCCGTAATGGACACAGATCCGGTGCCATCATGCAGCTGCAAGGTAGTCCCTCGTACCTCCGGAGAAAGTCACGGTACACTGCTTCTCCCACAAACTTTATAACTACACGATGAGCAGTTACCAACTCAACACCGTAGATGTCCATTACCAGGATATGGAGCATGTCACACATGACAGGCTCCACTACAGGGTACCCCGCACTTCCAGTAAACTCCAATCACACGGAGTTGACCCTCACAACAGGGGGAAGATGGCCGCCCATCGCAAATGCGCTACGTCCACACCAACCAGGAGGGAACAGTGGGGAGGGTAGAGACACCTACACCCCCTGCCGACCAAAGCGGCAAACACCCCAACTACCAAAGAGGCCAGGCAACACGTCTGCACCTCACGGCAGCTAGAGCGCAGCTCAGTTGCAAATCATATCCCTCTGTTTAGTTAGTGTCATTATTCAGTCAGCGAGGACGAGAAGGCTCCCGTGGGTTCACAAGGCTGTTGAATAGCTATTCTTAAATGTGCCACTGGGGTGACAGTAAAGTAAAGTAAACTCTTTGTTGTAGTAGTTCTAGTTTTGTTTGAATAAATTGTTATGTTTTCTAGAAACGGTCGTTTACATCAATCCCGCAATACTATTGTCCCACTTTTCATATTCTGCAGCGCTTTGCCTGCTTATGTGTCAATTAAGTCTGTACCTGAAGCTAGAGTCCAATACACAGCACCACACTTCAAATAATATCAAGCGAGATCCCATCGGCTACCCTCTATTAGTTTTTATTAGGAGAAGCCAACGACCTAAGTGAACAGGTTTCACCCATGTGGTGATGCCTGGCGGTTGCTCCTGCTTTCCTATGATCTTTGGCTTTTAGTATCTGTCTATAGCAGTTCTTTCTGTTTGAGGTCTGCCTCTCTTGCGAGGTAGTTACGATTAACGTAACATCAATAGGAAT
Organism: Procambarus virginalis; assembly: GCA_020271785.1. Taxonomy (NCBI): domain Eukaryota; kingdom Metazoa; phylum Arthropoda; class Malacostraca; order Decapoda; family Cambaridae; genus Procambarus; species Procambarus virginalis. The sequence continues at coordinate 50,647 of WNGS01003547.1, forward strand.
TAATTCTTTTGATAACGTCAAAGAAAAATAAAAAATCTCACAGGAATTTGGGTGGAAAGGGGATGAGGGGTCGTGCATACAGGTAGAGGTTGAGGGGAGGCAAGGTTGGGTATGGATAGGTTGTGGCTGGGGTGGGTAGGTGGGGGGGTTCAGGCTGGGGTGGGTAAATGGGTAGGGAGTGAGTAGGGATAGGTTGAGGCTGGGGTGGGTAGGTCGGGGTGGGATGAGGCTGGGGTGGGTAGATGGGGAGGGGTTGGATGAGGCTGGGCTGATATAAACCATATACATTTTCACAAATTTCTGTAACTTTATGACCAGTCGTCCGTTTCAGGTGAAATATTAACACACCTCCCATCTCCATAAAAATTCACAATCACTGCTCAAAAAGCTTAACTTAACATAACCTTTGAAAAATCTCCCATCTGTCCAGTCCTGTGCTCAGAATTAAACCAAGTTTTTAAAAGAATTTCTATGAGCCATAAGGGTCCATACATCTCGTTGTTGTGACAAGTGCCGACAGGCGTTGACACCACCCTCACCTCAGTCAGCCAATGAAGGAGTTCTCTTTCCCTCTTATCACCCGTGATCCACCTTTGTACTTGACGTCCAGACAAAAAAAAAAAATGCGCACTTGTCCATGTTTACAATAATATTAATTAAGTTTAATGTGTACCCTCGGCCGCTGCACTTAAAAACTGAATTGTACAGCATCTTAAGAATAAAGATTATTACTTAAAAAAATATTAAAATTATATATACGCCGGACTCGCAATTGCAAACTACTAATGATTATTTACACTTGTATGCTAGATGTTAAAGAACAAAGGGACCACTTACTCTATCGGTGGTGAGGTTGCCACGCTAAACAAAAGTACCATTTTTTTTTATTTTGCTTAAATGCTTAAAAATCAAATTTGTATCTCCGAAGTTGCAAATAAGGTTTATATTAATAGCACGTTTTAATGAATAATAAGACACCTTGGACGCTCACTTAACATACGTATCCGAATTTTCACCAAAGCCTGAGTTTTTGCACAACTGGACTCTTAAGTTGTGCTCTTAAGTTAAGATTCGCTTATGTTGGCAAAAATCACCTTACGCTTTCCTGATGTCAACACAATAATTATAATACTGGTGTGGTAGAAAGAATAACAATGACACATTGGATATTTATTTTAACACATAAACCCGATTTTCTATCAAGTAGCACGAAAAGTGTCCAAATGGACTTAGAATTTTCACTACACAATTTTCTAGGAGAAAAATCACGTAACTTGGGCATTCTAGAGAATAATATTGGCACCTGGAACGCTCACTTGAGGCACGAATCTGAATTTATAACAAATAACACGAAACTTGTCCAAGTGGACTCTGACAAAATTTACCACACGATTTTCCTAAAGAATTCTTCGATCAATTCTTTACCACGATTTCCACAATAATCACTGAAACCACTTAATAACTAAAATTACTCATTGTATAACTATTTAACAGGACAGGAAGTACTAAGCCCAGAGGATTAACCCAACTCTAGGAACCTCATCTCTAACTTAGACTATTTTCTATAGGGACACAGAAATAAAATTTAGTGGACACAGACTATTTTCAGGGGGGGAACACTTAACACTCAGGANCCCCCTGCTCTCTGGTGTTCTGTTATTTCTGTAATTTCTCCATGTTCTTTTACTCAGTTGCTTCGCTACCCTGCATTCCTGTTGAAACCATGGGTTTTCTGTTGTTTTTTTCGTTTTTCTCCTTTTGGACAGGGATAACCTGTCTGCAGCTTCCTGCACTCTGGGTGACAAAATCCATCATGACCTGCACATTCTTGTCTCTAAGTTCTGTTTCCCATGGTATCCTCTGAGGAAGCTCCTCATCTTTTCATATTTTCCTCTTCGGTATTCAGTCTTTTTTCCCTCCACTCCCATCCTTGATAGGTTATCCCTACCTCCACCAAGTACTCAAAGGTCAGTACACTGTGGTCACTCATTCCTATGAGGGCTTCCACTTTGACTCCCTTATTTCTGACTCATTCAGGGTGAATATCAAGTCGAGTCTAGCTGGTTCATCATTGCCTCTCACTCTTGTGGGTTCCTTGACATGCTGGCTCAGAAAATTCCTTGTGCCACTTCCAAGAGTTTAGCTCTCCACGTATCTACACCACCATGTGGGTCCCCATTCTCCCAGTCTATCTTTCCATGGTTGAAATCGCCCATGATTAAGAGTCTGGAACCATTTCTGCAGGCAACTGAAGCTGCTCTCTCTATTATATTAATGGTTGCCATGTTGTTCCTATCAAACTCCTGTCTTGGTCTTCTGTCATTTAGGGGAGGGTTGTACATGACTGCCACTAGGGGAGGGTTGTACATGACTGCCACTATTATCTTAGGTCCACCCATTGTTATAGTTCCTGTTATGTAATCTCTGAATCCGTCACAGCCCGGAATTTCCATCTCATCAAAAATCCAGTCCTTCCTTATCAGCAGGGCTGATAAGGATCAACTGTGAGGATTGACGTGTGAGAGGTCACAATCAGAGTCGCATTCAGTTGTGTGGATATTACAATTTACTGTATCTCCAAGAGTGGAGGAAAGTGATTTTAATTGTTTCCATTTCTCTATTTTGTGCCGTGTATGTAATTCAATTGCAGAGAGCGTTCCTGTTCTAGCAGTGTAGTGGTAACGGGAGATTTCCCTTAGTTATTTGATAATTTATTTTATATTTGGCCAGCGCTTTATTATACTGTTGTGTTGTGTTAAAGCTGTGAATTATTAGTGGTATAATTTACTGGGAAAGTCTTTTGCAAGTGTTGCCGTGAGTGGCAAAGGTGTACCGTGTTGTACCGTGTGTGAACTGTAGACAAGTTGTGTCCTTGGTGAAATGCGTTGTGTACTGTGAAGGATTCCGTGAGAATTAAAGTCATTTAACTTCACTGGGGGACACGATTACTTAACGAGGTCATTGTTGTTTGTTGAACAGCATTGTAATTAATGACTGTTGCATACGTGTAATTGCAACAGTCACAGTGAGTTCACGCAGCGGAGGAATTGTCAATAGGGCGATTAACGTAGTGTTAACGAATTAACGAGCTGTCGCTAATTAATTTTTTATTTTTTTATTTTTTTTTATTTTTACATGTAAGCATGAGTATAAGTTACAATAAAAGCAGAAACAAATATAACATAGAACACAAGCACAAAGGCACAAAGCACACACATGTACATGGATAAAGGAACAAATCAAGAGAAGACCAGCCGGAAGGGCTGACCACAAAACACACAAAAGCGCATACACAAAACACAACAAAAAGATAAACACAGCGGAATATAAGCATAGGGAAACACCAAAACAAAACGCACACATAACAAGCCTACCAACACCTCAAACACAGATGGTAAGGCACCAACACAAAACGATAAACATACAATAATAAAGATAAAAACAATAAAAGAAACAGACCTCCCATAACAAACTGGAGGCAAAACATAACAAAGAGCATAAACCTTGGCCGGAACACGCCAACAGCCTGAAGGGCACGCAATATGACATAAACAAGCGCACAAAACATCCACAAACGGACACACAAACGCACAAGAACCGCACACCCACAAACAAGCCATACAAAGAAACCCACAACCCAAACCGGAGCACACAGGAACCGGGAAGCATAACCCACCCCATCCACACACACACACACACCCTACCCGCACCCCACAGCCACGCACACAAAAGGAGACACAAAATACAAAGAAATCATATGCTAGGAACACAGTCCTCAAGAGGCAGAAGCGTACTTTTCAGGGAAAAAATCGTAAGGATAATTCTTCTTATAAGCCTCCCAAATCAAATCCTCAAGGTTGGAAGTGTTACGGATCCCCCACGTCCGAGGGTGTATCATAAACTCTGGAACATCCAGATCAGGCGGCAACGGCCAACGCTTAAGGTCACTGATGCAAGTCGCATAACGAGGCCGGGGAGCGCCAACCACGCCCTGCGAGGAAGAAGACGACACCGAAGATGCGGACGAGGGTTGCCGAGACTGCTTTGCCGTCATACGCACAGGAGCAGGGGACGGTTGACGAGACGGTAGCACCTCCACTGAGACCGCAGGAGACACGGAAGACACGGCCGGAGACGGAAGAAGTGGCAAGAGCGCTGCCGAGGAAACGGGGAACGAGGAAGGGGTCACAGAACCCTCAGAGCGAGCATCTTTTCTCAACACCACCACCAGGCCACCCCGCTCACTACGAACCTCAGTAGGGGGAAACACCCCCCACAAAGAACCGGAGCCATTCGACGCAGTCAACGCACCTGAAGCAGGATCCGCGGACACCATACCAGAAGTGGAGGCCGAAACACCGGCACCGGCATCCTCAGGCAAGTGCACCTCCGCCTCCACCGTATTATGCACCACAACCGGAGCCCCCCTGCCATCACCGAAGGACCACAATCGTCGAAGTCGCCAACGTCAGCCCATTCATAGGAAGAACGCCGGGAACGCTTAGGCTCTGGCCGCACATCATTTAGACCTGGAGGCTGACTCAGCGACACGCGCAACACAAGCCGGGCGAACCAATGCACGTCGCAGTACAGCAGCATCCTCAACCACATGGGGCACCAGGCCAGGCACAGGAGGAAGCGCTGCATCCACCCCAGCACCCAGCACAGCTGGAACAGATGGTGAGGGTGCAGGGACTTGAACAGATGCAGCAGAGGAAGAACTGGAAGACGTGGGGTCCGAGCAGACGGCAGTTGGAAGAAGCCCAGGGACACCAGCTGGAGCAGGACGATCACCAAGCGAGAACACAACCTCCGGAGGAGAGGCGACAACAACAGGGGGCGTAACAGGCGGGGCAACAGCCAACACAGGGGGCACATCCATGGCAGAAGAGACGTCCACATCCATCGAGTCTTCCCCCACAGGAAGCGGCGGAAAATCCTCCTCACTGAAGAGATTCACTGGCGCAACGGCAGATGCAGGACAGTCAGCAGCCTGATAGCCCAAAAAGCCACAACGATAACACGTCCGAGGTTGGCGGGCGTATAACACCCGAACGATGTAACCCATAAGGTGCACAGAGGACGGAATATCTGCCCAGAGTCTCATGCCCAGGGTGCGAATGTTAGTCCTCACACCCTTAAGTGGACTGGAAGACACCATGTTCACCCGCACACTAACCACTGCGCCAAACCGGCCGAAGTACCGCCATAGCAGACCCTCCGGAAACTCCAAGGGAGCCCCATGCACACTGACATAAGTGATGGCACCACTCCGATCAGAGAGGGTCACAGTGACCGCACCATCCTGCAGGGGTAATGTCCGCCCCGCGTATAGACGGAGAAAGTCGCGATACGCCAACTTCTCCGAGAACTTCACTATCGCCCAACGGGCCGTCACCAACTCGACCCCATAAATGGCTAACACAGGGACAGAAAGCAAATCACATGCTAGCGCAATCTCTGGGTAACCAGCCCGCACAGAGAATTTGCAGCCCACAGACTGAGCCCAGACGACAGAGGGTAGAGGGACCCCCATTGTGACTCCACGTCAGCACAGGCAGGCAGAGACACACCCACCCCTAACCGGCCAAACTGGCAAACAATCACCAACTCACAGCATTGTAATTAATGCAGATACGTGTAATTGCAACAGTCACAGTGAGTTCATGCAGCGAAGGAATTGTCAATAGGGCAATTAAGGTAGTGTTAACGAATTAACAAGCTGTCGCTAAATAAGTGGTTGATTAACGTAAGGCAGGGGTCTCCAAACTATGGCCCGCGGGCCACATCCGGCCCGCCACATAATTTCATCCGGCCCGCCAAACAAATCCCTGTATGGTGGCCTTGAAAAAATAATTATCGTACGAATGGCATCGCAGAATTATTCAAAGCTGGGGCTGCTGACTGGTGGCGCTCAGCCCGAGTCAGTTTTCCTCTCTCTCGATAGTGTGACGCACAGATACTAGTACTGGTAGGTATGTGTTGTGCATTACAACCAATCAGTTGTGTATAACTGTATATTGTGGGGATGGAGGGCGAGTGGGGCTTCGCTGCTTCTGTTTCAGGGAGCACAAACACTGTACAATATTCTTTTCTCTGTACTTTGACAATACCTTTATCTTAGTTATACAAAATAGCAATAATACTATGTAGCCAAAAATATTGCATGTTTAAAAAAGTTAAAATGGTAACCATTAAGTTTATCAACGAAAGCTGTTGCCATAATATTTACCACTTTATAATAATATGCTATGCTTTTTAACACCACATACACGCTGGTTTTTTCCTGTAGAATTTATTTCATTTATTTTACCCTTATGTTTTCAGGTATGGAAAAGATAAAGAAAAGAAAAGTGGACAGTGAGTGCCGTCAGTTCAATGACGAATGGAAGATAAAGTACTTTTTTGTGATAGCAAATGATAAAGCTTTATGCCTCATATGTAGAGACAGTGTTGCTGTTCTGAAGGAATACAATATTTGTCGGCACTATGAATCTAAACATGGCTCAAGTTATTCTCACATCACAGGAGCAGAACGCACTAAAAAGTTTGAATCATTTCAGCACAGTCTGCATTCTCAACAAGCTGTTTTCAGTAAGAAAAAATCTGAAAATGAAACTTCAACTAGAGCCAGTTACAAAGTTGCCTATGTGTTGGCCAAAAAAGGAAAACTTTTCACTGATGGTAGTATCATAAAAGAGTGTATAGTGGAAGCAGCAGGAGAGGTATGTCCAGAAAAAGTAAACCTCTTCAAAATGATAAGTCTTGGGTCAAATACTGTTGCTCGTAGAATTGAAGATTTAGGAGGCGACATAATTCGGCAAATAAAGGAAAAAACAAAAAGATTTTGTTGGTATTCTCTTGCGTTGGATGAATCAACTGATGTGTGTGATACTTCTCAGCTCTTACTATTCATTCGTGGTGTTGATAGTGAATTTAATGTGACCCAAGAATTAGCATCAGTTCACAGCATGCACACCACAACAACTGGAGAGGACATTTTCAATGAAGTAAGTAAAACTATGACAGAATATAACCTGGAATGGAAACAAGTGCAGTGTGTGACAATTGATGGAGGAAAGAATATGTCTGGGACAAAGAAGGGTTTGGTTGGGCAAATTACAACAGCTTGTGAGGTTGGAGGATTCTCAAAACCCATTTTTTTGCATTGCCTTATCCATCAACAAGCATTGTGCCTAAAATATGTTGATATGTCTTGTGTCATGAAACCTGTTGTTTCTGTGGTTAATTTCATTAGATCTCATGCACTCAACCATCGCCAGTTCCGTGATTTCTTGAAAGAAATTGATGCGGAGTTTGTTGACTTGCCTTATTATACAGCAGTTAGATGGCTTAGTTGTGGAAAGGTTTTGCTGCATTTCTTTGAGCTCAGATTAGAAATTGATTTATTTCTCACAGAGAAAAATAAACCTCAGCCATTATTATCAGAATGTGAATGGATTTGGAAATTGGCATTTTTGCAGATATGACAGGTCATATGAATAACTTGAATCTGAAATTGCAAGGCAAAACAAATTTGATCAGTGACTACTTTGTTCATGTCAAGGCATTCAGAGCAAAACTTGCGCTACTTGAAGGCCAGGTGAAGGTTAAGAATTTTGCTCATTTTCCATGTTGTGAAAAATTTCATGCAGAAAGTAAAGTTGAATTTCTTTTTCATTTGCAAATGAAATAATTTCAGATTTGAAAAAAACAGTTTCAGAAGCGATTTGCTGACCTTGATGCCAAAGCAAATGAAATCAGGCTCTTTCATAATCCATTTGACTGCAATGCTGAAAATCTTCCAACTCAATTTCAAATGGAAATTATTGATCTCCAGGCAGATGACAGACTGAAAGATAAGTATAGAGAAGGAAATCTGATTGAGTTTTATAAATGCCTGCAGCCAGATCAGTTTCCAAATTTGATAAAGTTTGCTTGTAGTTTTGTGTCCATTTTTGGTTCAACATACTTGTGTGAACAAACATTTTCCAAAATGAAGTATGTGAAATCTAACTATCGAGCAAATTTGTCTGATGATCACTTGAAATCAATTCTTACAATTGGCTCATCTAATCTGGAACCTGATTTTAATGAAATTTTGAAGTCAAAACGACAGTATCATTCGTCACACTAATTTGGTTGCATAAAACTAAAGGCAGGAATCTATTTAGTTTACCCTATTTTTTTCCAAAAAGATATGTTTTAATTTTTCCATGTTTATACTTTAATATTTGAGGAAATTAAATTACTGGCACTGATTTGTTTTTTGTTTTTTTTTCATTTTTTATTCCTTCGGCCCGCATAAATATGGGAAATATATAATGTGGCCCTTACATTGAAAAGTTTGGAGACCCCTGACGTAAGGGATTGACCGTCCTGTGATGGTTGGAGTCAAATGCGCTGTCATTAAGCTGACGTAATTGATTATGAGATCGGTCCACATTGAACCACCAACCAGGTCGGACGTTCCTGAGGTCTCTCTGCTGGTGTTTACATTGGACGCTTCTCGGTTGCCCTGGCGAGTGGTCGTTTGCCACTGCAGGGTGACTACTTATTTGTCTAGGTATGGGGACTTACGTGCCGCCACTGCGGAGGAAGGAGTCGGCTGGGCTGATGTTCACCTGTAAAGTGGATATTGGAGTCATCAGCAAAACACTGTTTGATGTTATGAAAGTGAAAGATCTCGTTGGTCTGCAGATCATTCGCGAGGACAGAGTGGTGGTGAAGTTCACTGAGAATGGTTTGTTCCGGCAGTTTAACAAACAGTATGAGGAGGTGCGGCTGAGCAACGGTCGGGGCTCTGTGAGGGTGGTAAATTTGAGCATTGAGTACACATACGTATCGATTAAAAATGCTCTGACTGAAATGTTGGAGGATCTTCTCCGTCGGGCGCTTGCCAGGTATGGGCGTGTCGACTTTATTTGTGTGTGTAGGCACGTCTGGAGCCATCAAGGGACTCATGAATGGTTACAGGACGGCAAAAAAGGTCCTTCGTGGAAATGTGCCTTCCTCTCTATCGATTGCTGGGTATACGGTCGGCTTCTTCTACCGGGGGCAGACTCGGACATGTTTCAAGTGTGGTCATGTTGGCAATATGGCTGCTGCCTGCACCACTAGGATGGATAGCCGGGTTAACCTGTTTAATGAAAATGATTTTCCTCCTTTGCACGAGCAAGAAGATTTGGTTCAGATTTGATTTGATCAAAACTGATTTGATATCAGTTTTGAGCAGTGCCCCTTGTATGGGAACGGATGCAGTGGTGGATGGCACCAATCTGGGTTCTACGAGTGCTGCTTCAGTGCTTTCTCCTGGTGGGGGATGACGTTCGTACTGCTGTGGCGTCTCCCGGATGGTCTGGTGGGGATGTTGATCTCCCTACAAGCCCGAGCGTGCCCGTGCAGTCCGGCTCCAAAGGCGAGTGTGCTGCGGTGACTACTAGCTCTGGTGAGGTGGTAGATGCAGTGGTGGGCATTTCATCGGTGGATGGGTGCTCCAGTGCCGAGTTGATTGGTGTGCATCGGAACCCGCAGCAAGTGATCCGCGATGGTGTTGATGTGGCTCGACCTGCTGCTTGAACAACTGAGGTGGTGGCGGAAGTGCATATGGAGGATGTACATGCTCCTAGTCGCGGTTCTGGACGACGTGAGGCAGATTGCCTATTGCCTGTTGGCGCTGGGCAGCACAGCCTGAAGCGACGGAAATTTGGAGGTTCTCTTCAGAATATCCTAGATGCAAGGAGGAGGTTGGAAGACGGACCCCCCCCCCCCCCTTCCTTGACGGCTGTGCAGTGTGATCATATGGTTCCGTCTGACTCAGATATTCCGCCTTCTGGTGGGGGCATGTCTGTGATGGATGATGGAGTCCCTAAAATTCGTGGGAGTGGTCCACCACCTGGTGGTTCACAGAATGTGGATTGGTCGGATATTGTGAAAGGGGTCCAGGAAGAGTCGGTAGGGGGAAATTTGGTGGTAAGGCTCCTCTGGGTAAGCTTGCCGATGTGGCTCCCACTCCAGTAGTTTTGGGAGATGGGGTTGAGGGCTCTTCTGTTGGGTGCGATGCTACCCTGGGATGTAGTGGTAGTGTTGTGTGAGAGTGGTCTTCTGTTTATTTTTCTCAATGGATGTGTGGATGAAATGTGCGACATTGAACGTTAATGGGTTGAATTGCCGTTTGAAGCAACATCAGCTTGTGTTGGTGGCCAGCTATCACAAGTTGGATGTTATATTTATTCAGGAGCATAATGTTAAGTGTATGGACCGACTGGAGGTGTTGTTGGATTATTTCGAGATGTTGCCGAACCCTCCTGTGTTATCAAAGGGTGGAATGATGATATTGTTGACGAAGAGGGCGAGTATGGGGATAGTGAGTTCGGAAATGGATGACTGTGGTTATGTAATTTTGGCACATGTGTCGTTTATGGGTTCTGTGTTTCCCTTGCTGAATGTGTATGCGCCCTCAGGGACGCATAGG
>WNGS01003549.1:0-20277 GCA_020271785.1 Procambarus virginalis
GGGAATTAACTTAGTCATCCTACGCTGAACACGTTCAAGTGAATTTATATCCATCTATAAGTAGGCGACCAAAACTGAACCGGCAGAACCTAAATGGGGCCTAACCTGAGCAAGATATAGATTGAGAACCACTCCAGGTGTCTTGTTACTTACGCTGCGGATTAATATATCCGAGTGTCCGATTTGCCTTATTACGAACATTTATGCATTGATCCTTTGTTTTTTAATTCTTACTAATTATAACTCCCAGATCCCTTTCGCATCCGACTTCGCAATCTCAACACCATCTAGCTCGTATCTGTAACTCTAATTATTACCTAGCCTCCAGAGGTGGTGAAGGTCAGCACACTACTGCTACAGAGGTGATGAGTTCAGCACACTACTGCTACACAGGTGATGGATGCCAGCACACTTCTGGTAGAGAAAAGGTGGAGGCCAGCACACTACTGAATCAGTGGTGGTGGAGGCCAGCACACTACTGATTCAGTGGTGGTGGAGGCCAGCACACTACTGATTCAGTGGTGGTGGAGGCCAGCACATTACTGCTACAGTGGTTGTGGAGGCCACACACTACTGCTACAGTGGTGTTTAAGGCTAGCACACTACTGGTACACGGGTGGTGGAGATCAGCACACTGCTGTTACAGTGGTGGTGGAGGCCAGAACACTACTACTACACAGGTGGTGGAGGCCAGCACACTACTGGTACAGTGGTGGTGGAGGCGAGCACACTACTGGTACACGGGTGGTGGAGGCCAGCACACTACTTCTTCACAAGTGGTGGAGGCCAGCACACTACTGCTAAGTGATGGTCTGGCCAGCACACTACTGTTACAGTGGTGGAGAGGTCAGCACACTACTGATACACAGGTGGTGGAGGCCAGCACACTACTACTACACAGGTGGTGGAGGCCAGCACACTACTGCTACAGTAATGGTGGAGGTCAGCACACTACTGCTACACAGGTGGTGGAGGTCAGCACACTACTGCTACACAGGTGGTGGAGGCCAGCACACTACTGCTACACAGGTGGTGGAGGTCAGCACACTACTGCTACAGTGGTGGTGGATGCCAACACACTACAACTTCGCAGGTGGTGGAGGCCAGCACACTACTGCTACAGTGGTGGTGGAGGCAAGCACACTTCTGCTACTCAGGTGGTGGAGGCCAGAACACTACTGCTACTGTGGTGGTGGAGGCCAGCACACTACTGCTACAGGGGTTGTGGAGGCAAGCACACTTCTGCTACTCAGGTGGTGGAGGCCAGCACACAACTGCTACACAGGTGGTAGAGGTCAGCACACTACTGGTACAGAGGTGGTAGAGGTCAGCACGCTACTGCTACAGTGGTGGTGGAGGTCAGCACACTACTGCTACATAGGTGGTGGAGGTCAGCACACTACTGCTACACAGGTGGTGGAGGTCAGCACACTACTGGTACAGAGGTGGTAGAGGTCAGAACACTATTGCTACACAGGTGGTGGAGGCCAGAACACTTTTGCTAAACAGATGTTGGAGGCCAGCACACTACTGCTACACAGGTGGTGGAGGCCAGCACACTACTTCTACACAGGTGGTGGAGGCCAGCACACTACTGGTACAGAGGTGATGGAGATCAGCACACTACTGCTACACAGGTGGTGGAGGTCAGCACACTATTGGTACACAGGTGGTGGAGATCAGCACACAACTGCTTCACAGGTGGTGGACGTCAGCACACTACTATTACACAGGTGGTGGAGGCCAGTACACTATTGGTTCACAGGTGGTGGATGGCAGCACACTACTATTACACAGGTGGTGGAGGCCAGCACACTTCTTCTACATAGGTGGTGGAGGCCAGCACACTTCAGCTTCACAGGTGGTGGAGGCCAGCACACTATTGGTACACAGGTGGTGGAGTCTAGCACGCTATTGGTACACAAGTGGTGGAGGCCGGCACACTACAGCTACAGTGGTGGTGGAGGCCAGCACACTACTATTACACAGGTGGTGGAGTCCAGCACGCTATTGGTACACAGGTGATGGACGTCAGCACACTACTGCTACACAGGTGGTAGAAGCCAGCACACTACTATTACACAGGTGGTGGAGGCCAGCATGCTACTGGTACAGTGGTGGTAGAGGCCAGCACATTACTACTACACAGGTGGTGGAGGCCAGCACACTACTGCTACACGGGTGGTGGAGGTCAGCACACTACTGCTTCACAGGTTGTGGAGGCTAGCACACTTCTGGTACACAGGTGGTGGAGGCCAGCACACTACTGCTACACAGATGGTGGAGGTCAGCACACTACAGTTACACAGGTGGTAGAGGCCAGCATACTAATGCTACAGTGGTGGTGGAAGTCAGCACACAACTGCTACAGAGGTGTTGGAGGCCCGCACACTACTGGTACAAAGGTGGAGATCAGCACACTAATGCTACACAGGTGGTGGAGATCAGCACACTACTGCTACAGAGGAGGTGGACGTCAGCACACTACTGGTACACAGGTGATGGAGGTCAGCAAACTACTGGTACACAGGTGGTGCTCAGAACAATACTGCTATACAGGTGGTGGAGGTCAGCACACTACTGGTACACAGGTGGTGGAGTTCAGCACACCTCTGCTACACAGGTCATGGAGGCCAGCACACTACTGCAAAACAGGTGGTGGAGGTCATCACACTAATGCTACACAGGTGGTGGAGGTCATCACACTAATGCTACACAGGTGGTGGAGGCGAGCACACTACTGCTACACAGGTGGTGGAGGCCAGCACACTACTGCTACACAGGTGGTGGAGGCCAGCACACTACTGCTACACAGGTGGTGGAGGCCAGCACACTACTGCTACACAGATGGTGGAGGCCAGCACACTAATGCAACACACGTGATGGAGATCAGCACTCTACTTCTACAGTTGTGGTGGAAGTCAGCACAATAGACTGCTACACAGGTGGTGGAGGTGAGCACACTACTGGTACAGTGGTGGTGGAGGTGAGCACACTACTGGTACAGTGGTGGTGGAGGCCAGCTCACTACTGGTACAGAGGTGATGGAGATCAGCACACTATTGCTACACAGGTGGTGGAGGTCAGCACACTACTGGCACAGAGGTGGTAGAGGTCAGCACACTACTAATACACAGGTGGTGGAGGCCAGCACACTACTGGTACACAGGTGGTGGAGGCCAACACACAGCTTCTACACAGGTGGTGGAGGCCAGCACACTACTGGTACAGTGGTCGTGGAGGCCATCACCCAACTACTACACAGGTGGTGGAGGCCAGCACACTACTGGTACAGTGGTCGTGGAGGCCATCACCCAACTACTACACAGGTGGTGGAGGCCAGCACACTACTGCTACAGTGGTCGTGGAGGCCATCACCCAACTACTACACAGGTGGTGGAGGCCAGCACACTACTGGTACAGTGGTCGTGGAGGCCATCACCCAACTACTACACAGGTGGTGGAGGTCAGCACACTACTGCTACACAGGTGGTGGAGGTCAGCACACTACTGCTACAGTGGTGGTGGATGCAAGCACACTTCTGCTACTCAGGTGGTGGAGGCCAGAACACTACTGCTACACAGGTGGTGGAGGTCAGCACACTACTGCTACAGTGGTGGTGGATGCAAGCACACTTCTGCTACTCAGGTGGTGGAGGCCAGAACACTACTGCTACTGTGGTGGTGGAGGCCAGCACACTACTGGTACTGAGGATGTGGAGGCCAGCACACTACTTCTACAGTGGTGGTGGAGGCAAGCACACTTCTGCTACTCAGGTGGTGGAGGCCAGAACACTACTGCTACTGTGATGGTGGAGGCCAGCACACTACTGGTACTGAGGATGTGGAGGCCAGCACACTACTGCTACAGGGGTTGCGGAGGCAAGCACACTTCTGCTACTCAGGTGGTGGAGGCCAGCACACTACTGCTACACAGGTGGTGGAGGTCAGCACACTACTGGTACAGAGGTGGTAGAGGTCAGCACACTACTGCTACAGTGGTGGTGGAGGTCAGCACACTACTGCTACACAGGTGGTGGAGGTCAGCACACTACTGCTACACAGGTGGTGGAGGTCAGCACACTACTGGTACAGAGGTGGTAGAGGTCAGAACACTACTGCTACACAGGTGGTGGAGGCCAGAACACTTTTGCTAAACAGATGATGGAGGCCAGCACACTACTGCTACACAGGTGGTGGAGGCCAGCACACTACTTCTACACAGGTGGTGGAGGCCAGCACACTACTGGTACAGAGGTGATGGAGATCAGCACACTACTGCTACACAGGTGGTGGAGGTCAGCACACTACTGGTACAGAGGCGGTAGAGGTCAGCACACTACTGCTACACAGGTGGTGGAGGTCAGCACACTATTGGTACACAGGTGGTGGAGATCAGCACACAACCGCTTCACAGGTGGTGGATGTCAGCACACTACTACTACACAGGTGGTGGAGGCCAGTACACTATTGGTTCACAGGTGGTGGAAGCCAGCACACTACTATTACACAGGTGGTGGAGGCCAGCACACTTCTTCTACATAGGTGGTGGAGGCCAGCACACTTCAGCTTCACAGGTGGTGGAGGCCAGCACACTATTGGTACACAGGTGGTGGAGTCCAGCACGCTATTGGTACACAGGTGGTGGAGGCCGGCACACTACAGCTACAGTGGTGGTGGAGGCCAGCACACTACTATTACACAGGTGGTGGAGTCCAGCACGCTATTGGTACACAGGTGATGGACGTCAGCACACTACTGCTACACAGGTGGTAGAAGCCAGCACACTACTATTACACAGGTGGTGGAGGCCAGCATGCTACTGGTACAGTGGTGGTAGAGGCCAGCACATTACTACTACACAGGTGGTGGAGGCCAGCACACTACTGCTACACGGGTGGTGGAGGTCAGCACACTACTGCTTCACAGGTTGTGGAGGCTAGCACACTTCTGGTACACAGGTGGTGGAGGCCAGCACACTACTGCTACACAGATGGTGGAGGTCAGCACACTACAGTTACACAGGTGGTAGAGGCCAGCATACTACTGCTACAGTGGTGGTGGAAGTCAGCACACAACTGCTACAGAGGTGTTGGAGGCCCGCACACTACTGGTACAAAGGTGGAGATCAGCACACTAATGCTACACAGGTGGTGGAGATCAGCACACTACTGCTACAGAGGAGGTGGACGTCAGCACACTACTGGTACACAGGTGATGGAGGTCAGCAAACTACTGGTACACAAGTGGTGCTCAGAACAATACTGCTATACAGGTGGTGGAGGTCAGCACACTACTGGTACACAGGTGGTGGAGATCAGCACACCTGTGCTACACAGGTCATGGAGGCCAGCACACTACTGCAAAACAGGTGGTGGAGGTCATCACACTAATGCTACACAGGTGGTGGAGGTCATCACACTAATGCTACACAGGTGGTGGAGGCGAGCACACTACTGCTACACAGGTGGTGGAGGCCAGCACACTACTGCTACACAGGTGGTGGAGGCCAGCACACTACTGCTACACAGGTGGTGGAGGCCAGCACACTACTGCTACACAGATGGTGGAGGCCAGCACACTAATGCAACACACGTGATGGAGATCAGCACTCTACTTCTACAGTTGTGGTGGAAGTCAGCACAATAGACTGCTACACAGGTGGTGGAGGTGAGCACACTACTGGTACAGTGGTGGTGGAGGTGAGCACACTACTGGTACAGTGGTGGTGGAGGCCAGCTCACTACTGGTACAGAGGTGATGGAGATCAGCACACTATTGCTACACAGGTGGTGGAGGTCAGCACACTACTGGCACAGAGGTGGTAGAGGTCAGCACACTACTAATACACAGGTGGTGGAGGCCAGCACACTACTGGTACACAGGTGGTGGAGGCCAACACACAGCTTCTACACAGGTGGTGGAGGCCAGCACACTACTGGTACAGTGGTCGTGGAGGCCATCACCCAACTACTACACAGGTGGTGGAGGCCAGCACACTACTGGTACAGTGGTCGTGGAGGCCATCACCCAACTACTACACAGGTGGTGGAGGCCAGCACACTACTGCTACAGTGGTCGTGGAGGCCATCACCCAACTACTACACAGGTGGTGGAGGCCAGCACACTACTGGTACAGTGGTCGTGGAGGCCATCACCCAACTACTACACAGGTGGTGGAGGTCAGCACACTACTGCTACACAGGTGGTGGAGGTCAGCACACTACTGCTACAGTGGTGGTGGATGCAAGCACACTTCTGCTACTCAGGTGGTGGAGGCCAGAACACTACTGCTACACAGGTGGTGGAGGTCAGCACACTACTGCTACAGTGGTGGTGGATGCAAGCACACTTCTGCTACTCAGGTGGTGGAGGCCAGAACACTACTGCTACTGTGGTGGTGGAGGCCAGCACACTACTGGTACTGAGGATGTGGAGGCCAGCACACTACTTCTACAGTGGTGGTGGAGGCAAGCACACTTCTGCTACTCAGGTGGTGGAGGCCAGAACACTACTGCTACTGTGATGGTGGAGGCCAGCACACTACTGGTACTGAGGATGTGGAGGCCAGCACACTACTGCTACAGGGGTTGCGGAGGCAAGCACACTTCTGCTACTCAGGTGGTGGAGGCCAGCACACTACTGCTACACAGGTGGTGGAGGTCAGCACACTACTGGTACAGAGGTGGTAGAGGTCAGCACACTACTGCTACAGTGGTGGTGGAGGTCAGCACACTACTGCTACACAGGTGGTGGAGGTCAGCACACTACTGCTACACAGGTGGTGGAGGTCAGCACACTACTGGTACAGAGGTGGTAGAGGTCAGAACACTACTGCTACACAGGTGGTGGAGGCCAGAACACTTTTGCTAAACAGATGATGGAGGCCAGCACACTACTGCTACACAGGTGGTGGAGGCCAGCACACTACTTCTACACAGGTGGTGGAGGCCAGCACACTACTGGTACAGAGGTGATGGAGATCAGCACACTACTGCTACACAGGTGGTGGAGGTCAGCACACTACTGGTACAGAGGCGGTAGAGGTCAGCACACTACTGCTACACAGGTGGTGGAGGTCAGCACACTATTGGTACACAGGTGGTGGAGATCAGCACACAACCGCTTCACAGGTGGTGGATGTCAGCACACTACTACTACACAGGTGGTGGAGGCCAGTACACTATTGGTTCACAGGTGGTGGAAGCCAGCACACTACTATTACACAGGTGGTGGAGGCCAGCACACTTCTTCTACATAGGTGGTGGAGGCCAGCACACTTCAGCTTCACAGGTGGTGGAGGCCAGCACACTATTGGTACACAGGTGGTGGAGTCCAGCACGCTATTGGTACACAGGTGGTGGAGGCCGGCACACTACAGCTACAGTGGTGGTGGAGGCCAGCACACTACTATTACACAGGTGGTGGAGTCCAGCACGCTATTGGTACACAGGTGATGGACGTCAGCACACTACTGCTACACAGGTGGTAGAAGCCAGCACACTACTATTACACAGGTGGTGGAGGCCAGCATGCTACTGGTACAGTGGTGGTAGAGGCCAGCACATTACTACTACACAGGTGGTGGAGGCCAGCACACTACTGCTACACGGGTGGTGGAGGTCAGCACACTACTGCTACACGGGTGGTGGAGGTCAGCACACTACTGCTTCACAGGTTGTGGAGGCCAGCACACTTCTGGTACACAGGTGGTGGAGGTCAGCACACTACTGCTTCCCAGGTTGTGGAGGCCAGCACACTACTGGTACACAGATGGTGGAGGTCAGCACATTACAGTTACACAGGTGGTGGAGGCCAGCATACTACTGCTACAGTGGTGGTGGAAGTCAGCACACAACTGCTACAGAGGTGTTGGAGGCCCGCACACTACTGGTACAGAGGTGGAGATCAGCACACTAATGCTACACAGGTGGTGGAGGTCAGCACACTACTGCTACAGAGGAGGTGGACGTCAGCACACTACTGGTACACAGGTGATAGAGGTCAGCAAACTACTGGTACATAGGTTGTGCTCAGAACAATACTGCTATACAGGTGGTGGAGGTCAGCACACTACTGGTACACAGGTGGTGGAGATCAGCACACCTCTGCTACACAGGTCATGGAGGCCAGCACACTACTACAAAACAGGTGGTGGAAGTCATCACACTAATGCTACACAGGTGGTGGAGGTCATCACACTAATGCTACACAGGTGGTGGAGGCGAGCACACTACTGGTACAGAGGTGGTGGAGGTCAGCACAATACTGACGCACAGGTGGTGGAGGCCAGCACACTACTGCTACAGAGGTGATGGAGGTCAGCACACTACTGGTACACTGGAGATGGAGGTCAGCACACTACTGGTCCAGAGGTGGTGGAGGTCAGCACACTACTGGTACAGAGGAGGTAAACGTCAGCATACTACTGGTACACAGGTGGTGGAGGTCAGCACACTACTGCTACAAAGGTGGTGGAGGCCAGCACACTAGTGCTACACAGATGGTAGAGGCCATCACACTACTGGTACAAAGGTGGTGGAGGCCAGCACACTACTGCTACAAAAGTGGTGGAGGTCAGGACACTAATTCTACACAGGTGTTGCAGGTTGGAGTACTACTGCTACACAGGTGGTGGAGGTCAGCACACTATTGCTACATTGGTGGTGGAGGCCAGCACACTACTGCAACACATGTGGTGGAGATCAGCACACTACTGCTACATTGGTGGTGGAGGTCAGCACACTATTGCTACATTGGTGGTGGAGGCCAGCACACTATTGCTACATTGGTGGTGGAGGCCAGCACACTACTGCAACACATGTGGTGGAGATCAGCACACTACTGCTACTGTGTTGGTGGAGGCCATCACCCTACTACTACACAGGTGGTGGAGGCCAGCACACTAATGGTACAGAGGAGGTGGAGGCCAGCACACTACTGCTACGCAGGTGGTAGAGGCCAGCCCACTACAGCTACACAGGTGTGTGTGCGGGCTCCTCCTGGGGAGACATCACCTCTATATTGTTCAAACATTCACTCTCTTCACCCCCTTTCTCATCCGTGTCTCTTTAGTGTCTCCCGTAAATGTTATTATCTCTCCCGCTATCTTCCTGTTACACTATTTCTCTGTCACCGTATCTTCCTCTCACACTCTCCTTGTCTACACCATTCCTCTACACTCTCACTCTCCTTGTCTACACCATTCCTCTACACTCTCACTCTCCTTGTCTACTCCATTCCTCACACACTCACTCTCATTGTCTACACCTTTCCACTCACCCCCACTCTTCCTGTCTCACTGCCTTCCTCACAAACATGAGAGTTGAATAAATGGGCGATTGAGATCAGAGAAGATATAAGAATTGTAGGGTGATTCCACCCTTCTTTCATTCCAGCCAAGGGTTGCTTGAACTGACAGAGAACACTGGACAGTGTGCTCTACAGTAGACTAGGATGCAAAACAGAATAACCGGCAGGAGTGACAGAGGAGCATCTCTGCCGCAGACAACATTGTCTCAGTGAGTGGTTAGACCTCAATGGGACATAATGGTATCACTGGCGTCCCACATGGTCCAGTTCTGGATCCGATTGTGCTGCTAATTTATGGGAATAATCGACCAGTGTGGATATATTTATTTTCTCTCCACCTTCGCCATGAAAAAATTCTGATGAGGATAAATACTATGGAAAACTGGATCAAACTTCATGATGAACTGTAAGGATTTAAGACATAGTTCTTCAAGTGGCTAATAGAGCTCAGTTCAAGCAAGTTTATAGTAATTAGTCTTGGTATAGAGAGCACAGACCGAACACGAAGAGAAGAAATCCTATTGGAATCTGAAAATGAGAATTGGACTAGGAAGTTGATATTAAGCCCCCCCCCTTCCTTCCTTCCATTTCTTGTTAAACACAAACCTTGGGTGGAGAAAGTTCAGATATATGCAACTAAATTAGTCCTAGGGATGAGAGTTATGAGCTACGTGAAAAGACTACAGGTATTAAGTTTTAAGGAACAAGAATTAAAAGAGACATGATCACCACATTCAAAATGCTCAGGAGAATCAACAAGACAGATAAAGGCAGACTATTTAGCAGAGGGAGTACATGAGCAAGCGAATATTGATGGACACTAGATTACTAAATGAGCCACAGAGACATTAGAAATAACTATTTTCAGCGTCAGAGTAGTTAACATATAGAATGGGCAAGACGCGTGGCTCATATAGGCATATACAACCCAGTCAGTCTTCCTAAGGTTCCCTACGTCAAGAGTCTGTCGTACTAAAGTCAGATTGCACAATATACGTCAAATTGCGACGCTCTGTCAGGAGGACGGGTTGTACAACTGTTAGCAGGACAGGTTGTACAACTGTTGGGAGGGCGGGTTGTACAACTGTTGGGAGGACGGGTTGTACAACTGTTAGGAGGACAGGTTGTACAACCAGTTGAACAAGCACGCGCCTTATCTGCCCGCCATTCGCACAGTAAAAGTGTGTTAGCTGTTTAGAACCAATATGGTCATGGAATCTTATAGCCATGGATGAGCACATCTTTCCAGACTATTGACAACCTTCCGAAAGCATCTCTCAAGCCATCGGGTGTCGAGTGAAAGGTATTGAATGGTTTAGGTGAGGACAAGAGCGATGTGATAAGAACAAGGGGAGCAGGCGAAGCCGGTGCCAGGCCGTTACTGTGAAATATCCGGGCAAGGACGTCGGGCCTCAGGCGGGCACTGTGCCAAGGGCGTCAGGCCTAAGGCAGGCACTGTGCCAAGGGCGTCGGGCCTCAGGCAGGTACTGTGCCAGGGGCGTCGGGCCTCAGGCAGGTACTGTGCCAGAAGCATCGGGCCTCAGGCAGGCACTGTGCCAGGAGCGTCGGACCGCTGGAAGGTACTGTGCCATGGGCGTCGGGCCTCAGGCAAGTACTGTGCCAGGGGCGTCGGGCCTCAGGCAGGCACTGTGCCAAGGGTGTCGGGCCTCAGGCAGGCACTGTGCCAGGAGCGTCGGACCGCTGGAAGGTACTGTGCCAAGGGCGTCGGGCCTCAGGCAGGTACTGTGCCAGGGGCGTCGGGCCTCAGGCAGGCACTGTGCCAAGGGCGTCGGGCTTCAGACAGGCACTGTGCCAGGGGCGTCGGGCCTCAGGCAGGCACTGTGCCAAGGGCGTCGGGCCTCAGGCAAGTACTGTGCCAGGGGCGTCGGGCCTCAGGCAGGTACTGTGCCAAGGGCGTCGGGCCTCAGGCAGGTACTGTGCCAAGGGCGTCGGGCCTCAGGCAGGTACTGTGCCAAGGGCGTCGGGCCTCAGGCAGGCACTGTGCCAAGGGCGTATGGCCTCAGGCAGGTACTGTGCCAGGGGCGTCAGGCGACAGGCAGGTACTGTGTCAGGGGCGTCAGGCCTCAGACAGGCACTGTGTCAGGGGCGTCAGGCCTCAGGCAGGTACTGTGTCAGGGGCGTCGGGCTTCAGGCAGGTACTGTGGCAGGGGCGTCGGGCTTCAGGCAGGCACTGTGCCAAGGGCGTCGGGCTTCAGGCAGGCACTGTGCCAAGGGCGTCGGGCCTCAGGCAGGTACTGTGTCAGGGGCGTCGGGCCTCAACCAGGTACTGTACCAGGGGGCGCCTTAGTAACATATCTGATATCACCCATCTCAGACCGTATGAGTGTATTTGCATATAATTTGAGTGATTTGCATAGTGTATCTCATACATTTGGTGAGCTGCTATATTATGTTTTATGCTGTATTAAAATGTATGATAGTATTGTATGTTGTATTATACTGCATAGTGTATGATGGTGTCATGACTTGCCTGTTGAGTGAACGTGAAGATTCGTGAAGCTGACGTGTGTGAGTGAGGAGGCGCGAGCTTGTCCAGTATACGTTGCCAGCTTGTTGAACCATTATATAAGTAAAATAACCAATTAAGAATGTTGATGCTTTAGTTCTTATAACAGAATGTATATATATATATATATATATATATATATATATATATATATATATATATATATATATATTATATATATATATATATATGTTAGTGTGATTATGTCTGATTGAAAGTGGTTACTTTCATAAGTAGTGCGTTAAATTCGAGAATGTATGTGCCGTGTGGTAACTCTGAGGGCGGGCATGTAGAGAGCTTGCCACCACCACGCCAGTAGCAACCGGTGGGACCTGGTGGACAGTTGTGTGTTTAAGTTAAGAAATCTTTGTTGAGGGTTACCTGTGGAGACATACATTGTTATAGCCATACCTTGATCAAGGATTATATGTAGATAAGTAAATTCCCATTGGGGAACTTAGTGGTAATGTTTTTGTATATATATATATATATATATATATATATATATATATATATATATATATATATATATATATTATATATATATATATATATAGTGTGTATATCACGAAATTAAACACGTGATTTAAAATGTGACAATGTCAGACCACGGAGAAAAAAGTTTATATATATATATATATATATATATATATATAAAGAAGTTTATATATATATATATATATATATATATATATATATATATATATATATATAAACACAGGGACTTATACATATATATATATATATATATATATATATATATATATATATATATATAAACACAGGGACTTATACATATATATATATATATATATATATATATATATATATATATATATATATATATATATATATATATATATGTCGTACCTAGTAGCCAGAACGCACTTCTCAGGCTACTATGCAAGGCCCGATTTGCCTAATAAGCCAAGTTTTTATGAATTAATTATTTTTCGACTACCTAACCTTCCTAACCTAACCTAACCTAACTTTTTCGGCTACCTAACCTAACCTAACCTAACCTATAAAGATAGGTTAGGTAGGGTTGGTTAGGTTCGGTCATATATCTACGTTAATTTTAACTCCAATAAAAAAAATTGACCTCATACATAATGAAATGGGTAGCTTTATCATTTCATATGAAAAAAATTAGTGAAAATAAATTAATTCATGAAAACTTGGCTTATTAGGCAAATCGGGCCTTGCATAGTAGGCTGAGAAGTGCGTTCTGGCTACTAGGTACGACATATATATATATATATATATATATATATATATATATATATATATATATATATATATATATATATATATATATATATATATATACATAGGCCTCCGTGTCCCTTAGGTCCCTGTGTCCCTCAGGTCTGTTGTGTCTCTCTTAGGTCCTCTGTGTCCCTTAGGTCCCCTGTGTCTCTTAGGTCCCCTGTGTCTCTTAGGTCCTCTGTGTCTCTTAGGTCCCCTGTGTCTCTTAGGTCCTCTGTGTCTCTTAGGTCCCCTGTGTCTCTTAGGTCCCCTGTGTCTCTTAGGTCCCCTGTGTCTCTTAGGTCCCCTGTGTCTCTTAGGTCCTCTGTGTCTCTTAGGTCCTCTGTGTCTCTTAGGTCCCCTGTGTCTCTTAGGTCCTCTGTGTCTCTTAGGTCCCTGTGTCTCTTAGGTCCCGTGTCCCTTAGGTCCCCTGTGCCTCTTAGGTCCCTGTGTCTCATAGGTCCCTGTGTCTCTTAGGTCCCTGTGTCTCTTAGGTCCCTGTGTCTCTTAGGTCCCTGTGTCTCTTAGGTCCCTGTGTCTCTTAGGTCCTCTGTGTCTCTTAGGTCCCCTGTGTCTCTTAGGTCCCCTGTGTCTCTTAGGTCCCCTGTGTCTCTTAGGTCCTCTGTGTCTCTTAGGTCCCCTGTGTCTCTTTGGTCCCCTGTGTCTCTTAGGTCCCCTGTGTCTCTTAGGTCCTCTGTGTCTCTTAGGTCCCCTGTGTCTCTTAGGTCCCCTGTGTCTCTTAGGTCCCTGTGTCTCTTAGGTCCCCTGTGTCTCTTAGGTCCCTGTGTCTCTTAGGTCCCCTGTGTCTCTTAGGTCCCTGTGTCTCTTAGGTCCCTGTGTCTCTTAGGTCCCTGTGTCTCTTAGGTCCCTGTGTCTCTTAGGTCCCTGTGTCTCTTAGGTCCTCTGTGTCTCTTAGGTCCCTGTGTCTCTTAGGTCCCCTGTGTCTCTTAGGTCCCTGTGTCTCTTAGGTCCCTGTGTCTCTTAGGTCCCTGTGTCTCTTAGGTCCTCTGTGTCTCTTAGGTCCCCTGTGTCTCTTAGGTCCCTGTGTCTCTTAGGTCCCTGTGTCTCTTAGGTCCCTGTGTCTCTTAGGTCCTCTGTGTCTCTTAGGTCCCCTGTGTCTCTTAGGTCCTCTGTGTCTCTTAGGTCCCCTGTGTCTCTTAGGTCCCCTGTGTCTCTTAGGTCCCCTGTGTCTCTTAGGTCCCCTGTGTCTCTTAGGTCCCCTGTGTCTCTTAGGTCCCTGTGTCTCTTAGGTCCCTGTGTCTCTTAGGTCCTCTGTGTCTCTTAGGTCCCCTGTGTCTCTTAGGTCCCTGTGTCTCTTAGGTCCCTGTGTCTCTTAGGTCCCTGTGTCTCTTAGGTCCTCTGTGTCTCTTAGGTCCCCTGTGTCTCTTAGGTCCCTGTGTCTCTTAGGTCCCCTGTGTCTCTTAGGTCCCCTGTGTCTCTTAGGTCCCTGTGTCTCTTAGGTCCTCTGTGTCTCTTAGGTCCCCTGTGTCTCTTAGGTCCTCTGTGTCTCTTAGGTCCTCTGTGTCTCTTAGGTCCTCTGTGTCTCTTAGGTCCCCTGTGTCTCTTAGGTCCCTGTGTCTCTTAGGTCCTCTGTGTCTCTTAGGTCCTCTGTGTCTCTTAGGTCCCTTGTGTCTCTTAGGTCCTCTGTGTCTCTTAGGTCCTCTGTGTCTCTTAGGTCCCCTGTGTCTCTTAGGTCCTCTGTGTCTCTTAGGTCCTCTGTGTCTCTTAGGTCCCCTGTGTCTCTTAGGTCCCTGTGTCTCTTAGGTCCTCTGTGTCTCTTAGGTCCTCTGTGTCTCTTAGGTCCTCTGTGTCTCTTAGGTCCTCTGTGTCTCTTAGGTCCCCTGTGTCTCTTAGGTCCTCTGTGTCTCTTAGGTCCCCTGTGTCTCTTAGGTCCCCTGTGTCTCTTAGGTCCCCTGTGTCTCTTAGGTCCCCTGTGTCTCTTAGGTCCTCTGTGTCTCTTAGGTCCTCTGTGTCTCTTAGGTCCCCTGTGTCTCTTAGGTCCTCTGTGTCTCTTAGGTCCCTGTGTCTCTTAGGTCCCGTGTCTCTTAGGTCCCCTGTGTCTCTTAGGTCCCTGTGTCTCTTAGGTCCCTGTGTCTCTTAGGTCCCTGTGTCTCTTAGGTCCCTGTGTCTCTTAGGTCCCTGTGTCTCTTAGGTCCCTGTGTCTCTTAGGTCCTCTGTGTCTCTTAGGTCCCCTGTGTCTCTTAGGTCCCCTGTGTCTCTTAGGTCCTCTGTGTCTCTTAGGTCCCTGTGTCTCTTAGGTCCCCTGTGTCTCTTAGGTCCCCTGTGTCTCTTAGGTCCTCTGTGTCTCTTAGGTCCCCTGTGTCTCTTAGGTCCCCTGTGTCTCTTAGGTCCCTGTGTCTCTTAGGTCCCTGTGTCTCTTAGGTCCCTGTGTCTCTTAGGTCCCTGTGTCTCTTAGGTCCCTGTGTCTCTTAGGTCCCCTGTGTCTCTTAGGTCCCTGTGTCTCTTAGGTCCCTGTGTCTCTTAGGTCCCCTGTGTCTCTTAGGTCCCTGTGTCTCTTAGGTCCCCTGTGTCTCTTAGGTCCCTGTGTCTCTTAGGTCCCTGTGTCTCTTAGGTCCCCTGTGTCTCTTAGGTCCCTGTGTCTCTTAGGTCCCTGTGTCTCTTAGGTCCCTGTGTCTCTTAGGTCCCTGTGTCTCTTAGGTCCCTGTGTCTCTTAGGTCCCCTGTGTCTCTTAGGTCCCTGTGTGTCTCTTAGGTCCCTGTGTCTCTTAGGTCCCCTGTGTCTCTTAGGTCCCCTGTGTCTCTTAGGTCCTCTGTGTCTCTTAGGTCCCCTGTGTCTCTTAGGTCCCTGTGTCTCTTAGGTCCCTGTGTCTCTTAGGTCCCTGTGTCTCTTAGGTCCTCTGTGTCTCTTAGGTCCTCTGTGTCTCTTAGGTCCCTGTGTCTCTTAGGTCCCCTGTGTCTCTTAGGTCCTCTGTGTCTCTTAGGTCCCCTGTGTCTCTTAGGTCCCTGTGTCTCTTAGGTCCCTGTGTCTCTTAGGTCCCTGTGTCTCTTAGGTCCTCTGTGTCTCTTAGGTCCTCTGTGTCTCTTAGGTCCCTGTGTCTCTTAGGTCCCTGTGTCTCTTAGGTCCCTGTGTCTCTTAGGTCCCTGTGTCTCTTAGGTCCCTGTGTCTCTTAGGTCCCTGTGTCTCTTAGGTCCCTGTGTCTCTTAGGTCCCCTGTGTCTCTTAGGTCCCCTGTGTCTCTTAGGTCCCTGTGTCTCTTAGGTCCCTGTGTCTCTTAGGTCCCCTGTGTCTCTTAGGTCCTCTGTGTCTCTTAGGTCCCTGTGTCTCTTAGGTCCCTGTGTCTCTTAGGTCCCTGTGTCTCTTAGGTCCCCTGTGTCTCTTAGGTCCCTGTGTCTCTTAGGTCCCTGTGTCTCTTAGGTCCCCTGTGTCTCTTAGGTCCCTGTGTCTCTTAGGTCCCTGTGTCTCTTAGGTCCCCTGTGTCTCTTAGGTCCCCTGTGTCTCTTAGGTCCCTGTGTCTCTTAGGTCCCTGTGTCTCTTAGGTCCCTGTGTCTCTTAGGTCCCCTGTGTCTCTTAGGTCCCTGTGTCTCTTAGGTCCCTGTGTCTCTTAGGTCCCCTGTGTCTCTTAGGTCCCCTGTGTCTCTTAGGTCCCTGTGTCTCTTAGGTCCTCTGTGTCTCTTAGGTCCCTGTGTCTCTTAGGTCCCCTGTGTCTCTTAGGTCCTCTGTGTCTCTTAGGTCCCTGTGTCTCTTAGGTCCCTGTGTCTCTTAGGTCCCTGTGTCTCTTAGGTCCCTGTGTCTCTTAGGTCCCTGTGTCTCTTAGGTCCCTGTGTCTCTTAGGTCCCTGTGTCTCTTAGGTCCCTGTGTCTCTTAGGTCCCTGTGTCTCTTAGGTCCCTGTGTCTCTTAGGTCCCTGTGTCTCTTAGGTCCCTGTGTCTCTTAGGTCCCTGTGTCTCTTAGGTCCCCTGTGTCTCTTAGGTCCTCTGTGTCTCTTAGGTCCCTGTGTCTCTTTAGGTCCCCTGTGTCTCTTAGGTCCCTGTGTCTCTTAGGTCCCTGTGTCTCTTAGGTCCCTGTGTCTCTTAGGTCCCTGTGTCTCTTAGGTCCCTGTGTCTCTTAGGTCCCTGTGTCTCTTAGGTCCCCTGTGTCTCTTAGGTCCCTGTGTCTCTTAGGTCCCTGTGTCTCTTAGGTCCCCTGTGTCTCTTAGGTCCTCTGTGTCTCTTAGGTCCCTGTGTCTCTTAGGTCCCTGTGTCTCTTAGGTCCCTGTGTCTCTTAGGTCCCCTGTGTCTCTTAGGTCCCTGTGTCTCTTAGGTCCCTGTGTCTCTTAGGTCCCTGTGTCTCTTAGGTCCCTGTGTCTCTTAGGTCCCCTGTGTCTCTTAGGTCCCTGTGTCTCTTAGGTCCCTGTGTCTCTTAGGTCCCTGTGTCTCTTAGGTCCCCTGTGTCTCTTAGGTCCTCTGTGTCTCTTAGGTCCCTGTGTCTCTTAGGTCCCTGTGTCTCTTAGGTCCCTGTGTCTCTTAGGTCCCCTGTGTCTCTTAGGTCCCTGTGTCTCTTAGGTCCCTGTGTCTCTTAGGTCCCCTGTGTCTCTTAGGTCCCCTGTGTCTCTTAGGTCCCTGTGTCTCTTAGGTCCCTGTGTCTCTTAGGTCCCCTGTGTCTCTTAGGTCCCTGTGTCTCTTAGGTCCCCTGTGTCTCTTAGGTCCCTGTGTCTCTTAGGTCCCCTGTGTCTCTTAGGTCCCCTGTGTCTCTTAGGTCCCTGTGTCTCTTAGGTCCTCTGTGTCTCTTAGGTCCTCTGTGTCTCTTAGGTCCCTGTGTCTCTTAGGTCCCCTGTGTCTCTTAGGTCCCTGTGTCTCTTAGGTCCCTGTGTCTCTTAGGTCCTCTGTGTCTCTTAGGTCCCTGTGTCTCTTAGGTCCCCTGTGTCTCTTAGGTCCTCTGTGTCTCTTAGGTCCCTGTGTCTCTTAGGTCCCTGTGTCTCTTAGGTCCCTGTGTCTCTTAGGTCCCTGTGTCTCTTAGGTCCTCTGTGTCTCTTAGGTCCCTGTGTCTCTTAGGTCCCCTGTGTCTCTTAGGTCCCCTGTGTCTCTTAGGTCCCTGTGTCTCTTAGGTCCCCTGTGTCTCTTAGGTCCCCTGTGTCTCTTAGGTCCCTGTGTCTCTTAGGTCCCCTGTGTCTCTTAGGTCCCCTGTGTCTCTTAGGTCCCTGTGTCTCTTAGGTCCCTGTGTCTCTTAGGTCCCTGTGTCTCTTAGGTCCCCTGTGTCTCTTAGGTCCCTGTGTCTCTTAGGTCCCTGTGTCTCTTAGGTCCCTGTGTCTCTTAGGTCCCCTGTGTCTCTTAGGTCCCCTGTGTCTCTTAGGTCCCTGTGTCTCTTAGGTCCTCTGTGTCTCTTAGGTCCCCTGTGTCTCTTAGGTCCCCTGTGTCTCTTAGGTCCCTGTGTCTCTTAGGTCCTCTGTGTCTCTTAGGTCCCTGTGTCTCTTAGGTCCCCTGTGTCTCTTAGGTCCCTGTGTCTCTTAGGTCCCTGTGTCTCTTAGGTCCCTGTGTCTCTTAGGTCCCCTGTGTCTCTTAGGTCCCTGTGTCTCTTAGGTCCCCTGTGTCTCTTAGGTCCCTGTGTCTCTTAGGTCCTCTGTGTCTCTTAGGTCCCTGTGTCTCTTAGGTCCCTGTGTCTCTTAGGTCCCCTGTGTCTCTTAGGTCCCTGTGTCTCTTAGGTCCCTGTGTCTCTTAGGTCCCCTGTGTCTCTTAGGTCCCTGTGTCTCTTAGGTCCCTGTGTCTCTTAGGTCCCCTGTGTCTCTTAGGTCCCCTGTGTCTCTTAGGTCCCCTGTGTCTCTTAGGTCCCTGTGTCTCTTAGGTCCCCTGTGTCTCTTAGGTCCTCTGTGTCTCTTAGGTCCCCTGTGTCTCTTAGGTCCCTGTGTCTCTTAGGTCCCCTGTGTCTCTTAGGTCCCTGTGTCTCTTAGGTCCCTGTGTCTCTTAGGTCCCTGTGTCTCTTAGGTCCCCTGTGTCTCTTAGGTCCCCTGTGTCTCTTAGGTCCCTGTGTCTCTTAGGTCCCTGTGTCTCTTAGGTCCCCTGTGTCTCTTAGGTCCCTGTGTCTCTTAGGTCCCTGTGTCTCTTAGGTCCCTGTGTCTCTTAGGTCCCTGTGTCTCTTAGGTCCCTGTGTCTCTTAGGTCCCTGTGTCTCTTAGGTCCCTGTGTCTCTTAGGTCCCCTGTGTCTCTTAGGTCCCTGTGTCTCTTAGGTCCCTGTGTCTCTTAGGTCCCCTGTGTCTCTTAGGTCCCCTGTGTCTCTTAGGTCCTCTGTGTCTCTTAGGTCCCTGTGTCTCTTAGGTCCCTGTGTCTCTTAGGTCCCCTGTGTCTCTTAGGTCCCTGTGTCTCTTAGGTCCCTGTGTCTCTTAGGTCCCCTGTGTCTCTTAGGTCCCTGTGTCTCTTAGGTCCCTGTGTCTCTTAGGTCCCTGTGTCTCTTAGGTCCCCTGTGTCTCTTAGGTCCCCTGTGTCTCTTAGGTCCCTGTGTCTCTTAGGTCCCCTGTGTCTCTTAGGTCCTCTGTGTCTCTTAGGTCCCCTGTGTCTCTTAGGTC
Organism: Procambarus virginalis; assembly: GCA_020271785.1. Lineage (NCBI taxonomy): Eukaryota > Metazoa > Arthropoda > Malacostraca > Decapoda > Cambaridae > Procambarus > Procambarus virginalis. The sequence continues at coordinate 19,582 of WNGS01003549.1, forward strand.
CCTGTGTCTCTTAGGTCCTCTGTGTCTCTTAGGTCCCTGTGTCTCTTAGGTCCCCTGTGTCTCTTAGGTCCTCTGTGTCTCTTAGGTCCCTGTGTCTCTTAGGTCCTCTGTGTCTCTTAGGTCCTCTGTGTCTCTTAGGTCCCTGTGTCTCTTAGGTCCCCTGTGTCTCTTAGGTCCCTGTGTCTCTTAGGTCCCTGTGTCTCTTAGGTCCCCTGTGTCTCTTAGGTCCCTGTGTCTCTTAGGTCCCTGTGTCTCTTAGGTCCCCTGTGTCTCTTAGGTCCCTGTGTCTCTTAGGTCCCTGTGTCTCTTAGGTCCCCTGTCCTCTTAGGTCCCTGTGTCTCTTAGGTCCCTGTGTCTCTTAGGCCCCTGTGTCTCTTAGGTCCCCTGTGTCTCTTAGGTCCCTGTGTCTCTTAGGTCCCCTGTGTCTCTTAGGTCCTCTGTGTCTCTTAGGTCCCCTGTGTCTCTTAGGTCCCCTGTGTCTCTTAGGTCCTCTGTGTCTCTTAGGTCCCCTGTGTCTCTTAGGTCCCCTGTGTCTCTTAGGTCCCTGTGTCTCTTAGGTCCCCTGTGTCTCTTAGGTCCTCTGTGTCTCTTAGGTCCCCTGTGTCTCTTAGGTCCCTGTGTCTCTTAGGTCCCTGTGTCTCTTAGGTCCCTGTGTCTCTTAGGTCCCTGTGTCTCTTAGGTCCCCTGTGTCTCTTA
>WNGS01003550.1:20905-32238 GCA_020271785.1 Procambarus virginalis
AATCCTTCCTGTGACACTATCAATGACAGCTAGACACCAGCCCCTCGGACTGCATAATGAACTAACTCGAACATAAGCGTGCCCACAGAGGAATCAACAAGCAAGCAAGAACTAACAGATCTATAATCACAATTACAACAAATGACACAGTGGGTTCTGAAACACGTCTCCAGTAACCTCCTAACTGTTCTACGCCTCAGTGCAGTCTACACCTGCAATAGCGGTTGCAATGCAATCAAATCAGTAGTCTTTCAATGACAACAATAACTAATGGGTTCACTGGCATCTCCAGCACCCTTCCACAAATTAATCCTTACGTTAACACTTCGTCCCACGGACGATCAACAATCAATACAATTGGTTTACGTTAATAACAAAACATTTACGTTAATCTAATAACCTTCTCTTACAACTATCACTAGTAATGCTGAAATTACACAACACTCTACCCGTCGAGCATTCAGTGAGAAAATCCCAGTACTACAAGACAGCTGATTAATCTCTTTACTAGTTACGTTAATTTACGTTAATTGGTTAATAATCACTCAGCGATGGTAAACTCTGATTTACAATGTCCAAAGTGCTAAGAGAACGGTAATCACTCGTGATTACCTTTAGAGTAATTAATTACTATCCTCAAGATCAATAATTAAACAGTAAATACGCAACCTTTCACACTGGCTCAGCAATTTACATTAAGGTATGAATTCCGTCTGAGCCTTCCATACTCAGACCAATTCAAGTGGCTAATAACAGTAATTAGGCACCACGTTTACGTTATTCTAAAATGACGTTACTCTTCCCACGAGTCAATCAAGTGCCGGTACTTCCGAACATAAATAACGACGTTACGTTAATGGAACAATGGGGCCTTCGTGTGAGTCGATCAAACAAGGATCGAGGTTAATTACTTTGACTTCCTGAAACACGTCAATTACCCGGCCCACTGACCGTTAATTACGGCAGACAATGCTCTAATTCTTATCTGGCTGGTGGCTAGGCTCCTTGAGAGTACCGTAGCTGCTTGCAGGAAAGTAAATTAACCCAAACGTATTCTACGTTACTCAAATTGTCAAAAAACAAATTCTCTTAAAGCAATGGGCGTTCCCTCGGTTACGTTATATTAATTGCCTCGCAATCACCTCACTGAATACTGGACTTCGATGTCCTACCAGATAAACAGGAGAATATATGTATACCCAAGTACTCGTCTACAGCCGAGTTCACCCACGACAATGACAAATCACACTAACAAATCACAGTGATTTACGTTACAATCCGGTTGCAATGACAATACTGCACAACCTAGTAAAATATCATACAGGACATGAACCCTCTAGAACACTGCCCCCACAATGGCTTTACTGAACTGCAGTCACCCACGGTGATTGCTCAACTCTAGCAACAATCACTAACAATGACAACCCCTTTGCAACAACACACACACACGGCAAGTACTCTAATTTCCAAACATTAGAATACTGCTCAACACTTACTTACTTATTTACTATTGCAAATGACCCCAGTGCTCTCAATAACCCCTAGAACATAGGTCCCAAATTTGCAATAACCACACAGTAAATAACACAATAACACTGGGCACCGTGACACTACGATTATATATATATATATATATATATATATATATATATATATATATATATATATATATATATATATATATATATATATATATATATACAATCACTGCTGAAACATGTAGCCTACAGCTATCAAACGTTATTGGGAACACTAAGGAGATCTCACACTACTAAATCACATGGGTGAGTGATTTATCGATCACGCATGCCGAATAAACAATTTCAATTTCTTTCTTTATTATGCACCCCATACCCATCCCGTGGGCGGTGGTGTAAAGGATACAGTGGCACATAATCGGTTCAGGAACTGAACCCTCTAGTTCGTTTAACTAAGCAAATAACAATGTTTGACGCTAGTTACAAAATTATCAATGTTGTATACACATGTACACACCCTCATACATACATGTACATATATATATACGTATACACATATACATACACATACATATCTAATCACCCACACAAATACACACATCAAGAATCTTTGTGTCACAAGTGACACAAAGAGGTGTCACAAGTGACATTACAAGAGGCTCACAACAGTCACTATACAAGGCACTTTACATCTATAGTGAGTCACACAGTTACTAGTCTTGCTGCACACCCACCCAACTGGGCGGCAGCTTTACAGTCATGTGCATGCATTACCAACAGTAAGCAAATTTTGGATACTTCGCTAAAATTTCGGGCAGCACATCATTGTGAATGAAGTACTTACACATTTCTTGGACACTATTGATGGTGTTATCTCTAAATTCCGCAATTTTTTCACATTCCATTATATAATGACGCAAAGTATGCGAATAGTTCTGCTGACAGTTTACATTTAGTCAAATCTACATCAGCAGATGTTACTGTGAGGGGATGGTTCACCAGCTCACTTACAATAGTGCTCTTATGCCTGTGGGAGGCCAGTACACTTGTTAAGTGCACTTGTTAAGTGTGCGGACTTAAGTTTGGTAACCAGCAACCGAAACATCTAGTGTTTGGGCTTACGGGAGAGCCCCAGTCACCAGCAGTCCAGAAATGTTACCGTGGCCGTGGTAGCATGTCTGTGGACAGAGATAGAGCCGATAGCATCTCTCAGAGTAATGGCTTGGTGCGAGGGACTAGGTTCGGTGCGCGCCAATTGTACGAACGATACCGCTGTGGTACCAAGCCAGCCAGCCTACCACCACTGAGCCAGCCACCCATAGCGGGGTGCCTGATGTATGGGAATGGTGTGTGTAAGCCAGCAGTATGAATGTAAGTACCTATGTGTGTATTTCTGGTGATTAGTAGTCTCTAAAGCTTGAATTCGAGGTCAAGTGTTCCGTCGCATTGTCACGCAGCACCTGTGAGGTGAAGTGAAGTGTGGACGAGGAGATAATCACCCTTGTTGTCATCTTGTCAGTCCTGAGGGACTTACGTCTTGTGAGCACAGACGTACAGTGTGTGTGTGTGTGTGTGGGTACACACGGGAACAGAGTATACTTAGATTAGCCAAGGACTGAGAGGATGTCCATGTAATATTATATTATATTATACTGACCAAACTAAATTCCAAAGGGTAACGAAGGACACTACAGCCGAATTGAAAACAAAGGTCAACAAGTTGATTGAAACTGTGAATGCCAAGAAATCCGGACTCCACCTGCCAAAGATTATTGGAGAATATAAACCTGGATATGCGTATGGAAACGTCAAGACGCATAAGCCTGGAAACCCACTTCGGCCAATTATCAGCCAGATACCCACACCCACGTACAGACTGGCGAAACGACTCAACGGCTTACTGACTCCTTATGTCCCGTGCAACTTCAGCCTGAAATCCCCGAAGGAATTTGTTGACTTACTGCGGGGAACACGGGCTACAGGGATAAGAGCATCGTTGGACGTAGAATCACTGTTCACCAACGTACCTGTGGATGAAACAATCGGGATGATAGTGGACCGAGTGTATCGAGACCCGGCCTGTACTCCCCTTGACATGCCAGAAAATATCCTGAGGAAACTACTCCAAGCTTGTACTAAGGAGGCACCCTTCTTGAGCCCGGATGGGCACATGTATAAGCAAGTAGATGGGGTCGCTATGGGTTCTCCCCTAGGCGTCCTGTTTGCAAACTTCTACATGGGTACTATTGAGGAAAAAGTCTTAGTCGACTTGAACTTGAAACCGGCCATATACTGCAGGTATGTTGACGACATTTTTACACAGGTACCTGATGTCAGACATCTGCAGGAGCTGAAAGAAGCGTTTGAGCAGAATTCTGTGTTACGTTTCACTTACGAGATGGAGAAGGATGGGAAGCTGCCCTTTCTAGATGTAACAGTCATGGAAAGGAGCGGAGGTTTCCACACTGCAGTCTACACTAAGGAAACAAACATAGGAATGTGCCTAAATGCCAACAGTGACTGCCCAGATAGGTACAAGAGGAGTGTTGTTAACGCTTATGTCGACCGTGCTCTCAGCCACAGCTCAGAATGGAAGCAAGTCGACGAAGAACTCTGTAGAGTAAGGCAGGTCCTAGTCAACAACGGCTTCTCCAATGGTTTCATTGAAGACATCATAAGAAGGAAAGTGAAACGCCATGCAACCTCTGAAGATACAACTAACACAACACCTATACCCCCTATTAGACTATTTTACAGGAACTTCTTCTCCACAGCTCATAAAACGGAGGAAAGGGTCCTGAAAGATATTGTTAATAGAAACGTTATCCCTACAGACAAAAATCAGAAGATACAATTGACGATTTACTATAAAACCAAGAAAACTGCCAACCTACTCATGAGAAACTCTCCAGACACAAAGCAGAACGCTTTGAAAGAGACCAATGTCGTCTATGCCTTCAAATGCCCACTTGGGGACTGTAAGCCCCAAAGAACTCAATATATAGGCAAGACAACAACATCTCTTTCCAGGCGATTAACGATGCATAAGCAACAGGGCTCTATCAAGGAACATATAATCTCTTCCCACAACCAAACCATCACCAGAGAAATCTTAACAAACAACACAGAAATCATTGATAGATACAGCGACAACAGGCGGCTTGACATCTGCGAGGCACTACACATCAAGAAGTCAACACCAGCAATCAACAGCCAATTAACGCACAACTATATTCTACCCACTTCAAGACTCCGCTCCAATATAGAAACATCAAGAAATACGGGCCAATAGGCCTTCTGCAGTTACAGATCTATTCTTCCCTTTAGCTTATACCCATTGTTTCGTGTTCTGTGTTTGTTCTCACCTCACCCCAAACCATTGTAACATGTCACCTCACCCAAATGCAGGTATAAAAAAGAAAAGCTGTTTAAACTCTGTTCAGTTATAGTTGTTCTGTGTGTGTGTAACTAAAGTCTTTGAAAATGTAATAAGTTTTACGAAACGCGCTCAAGTGTCGCGTCAGACTAAGAAATAAAGAATGAATTTTGGAGAATTGATTTTTCATTTACCGTCATCAGTAAAAACAAACATAAGGAAAATTGAGAAAATTCGTGTTAGAATTATTAATCTTACTTTTTCGGTCATATTTAATAACATATGTATATATATATATATATATATATATATATATATATATATATATATATATATTATATATATATATATATATATATATATATATATATAATGGTAATAATAAGACACATGTAGTGGAAATACTGAAAATGAATTTTGCAAAGCAAAACAGAATAACTGCAGAGTGCACTTAATTGTAAATTCTGAGGATATCTACACCTAGCTCATCCAGAGCACTATACAACTCTGGCTCTGACTGAAGTTCAGAAACAGATGAAACTGCATGTGACAAACTATCATCTTGAGAGATAACCTCGTTAACGGCTAGCCAATGGACATGTGGTGAGTGCACGGTTGAAACGAGAGGTCTAGATCTAAGATTATAGGTGCTAGTATGGGGGTTGGTGAACATCAAGTGGTCTGTCAACCACAGAAGGTGGTGTCCCAATAGGAGGATCTGTAACGTACGATTATGTTACGTTGTTGGGTAGATTAGATACACAGTATTTAGTGAGTTTCATATTTATTTAGTAGTCCTGGATACAGCAGTGTCGTAGACGTTGAGACGAAGCCTGGAGCAGAGCAGAGAGCTGAGTGAGCCCGGAGTCATGGAGCTCTATGCGGGAGAGCTCTATGCGGCTCGATTGGGAATTGCGAGTGTCTGAACTCGGGGAGCGAGAGCGTTGTAGCTGGATGCGGTCGTAGTCTGCTGTCTGCTCTGTGTCGAAGCTCTAGCGTCTTGGGTCGACTAGAACTGCCCAAGCCGAGTACTACATTCTTGACTGGAGATTGTCCTGTTTTCTATTCGATTGATTGATGATTGATAAAGATTAAGCCACCCAAGAGGTGGCACGGGCATGAATAGCCCGTAAGTAGTACATTTTTTTCCGTAATTTTTTTTCATTATTCTGAGGTTGCATTTAATCATCAAGCTGTTATCGCGGGGGAGGATACTGCTTCACAGTCTTTATGAGGGTGTCCAGCTGCTGGACACCTTTGTTGACCAGGAGAGTGGCTCTGTTGCTGGCTTCAGGGTGGCCACTGCAAGATTCAGGAACTCTTAAAGCTCTTCTAAGGTCGTTGGTTGCTTCACATTCCAGAAGATAGTGAAGTAATGGCTTTTCTGTGACAGTTTGGCAGAAGATGCACTCTCTCTGTCGGGGTTCACCAATCTCCCAGTTGCATCTGTAACCTAGACGTAGTCTATATAACCTAACTGCTATTTCCCTGTGGATTCCTTTTGGGATATATAACCTTTCTAATTTGGTTGCCTGAAGATACCATGTTGCAGAGGGCGAACCTTCAGCTATTCTCTGGTGTAGGTAGGCTTTGTTGAGGTGTGAGAGCTTTTTGGTGATGATGTTTTTAATGTTCTCTAGGCTGGGTTGAATTGTTTTATCTATCACTGGATGACGAGTTGCCAGTTTAGCAATTTCATCAGCTTTCTCATTTAATGGGATTCCAATATGGGATGGGATCCAGTTCAAGGTTATGTTGAGTCCTTTGCCTTTAGCGACTGCTCCAAGATACAAAATGGTGGTAATTATTTCCACGTTATCTTTCCACTGTTTTTGTCCTAGTATTTGAAGTGCAGCTTTTGAGTCTGTGTGTATGATTGCATTTTGAGTGTTTTGTGCAATCACATATGCGAATGCCTGTTGTATGGCAAACAGCTCAGTTTGGGTTGATGATACTAGTCCTCCCAGTCTCCAATATGCCTGTATGCTGGCCGTGCAAAGAGCAGCGCCAGCACTCTCATATTCTGTGTCAACCGATCCGTCTGTGAAGATGTGGGTGGCTCCTGCTACTGCTATGCTATACATTTGCTCTTCTATTATGCGCCTTAGGATTGTCGGATCATAGGCAGCCTTTTTCATTGGGAGACTTTCTATTACTATTTTGAAAGTAGGCTCTTCCCACGGTGCAGAAGGAGTGTAATTTGGGTGTGGATGATCACCCTCTCTATCGAGAATCATGCTTTTTAAATGTAGTCTGTTTAGGACTTTTCCTGCTCTTGCAGCCCAAGAGTTTCCATTGTTTTGGCCTAGTCCAACCACCAAGGCCTGCCGTACTGGGATTGGATCAGAAGAAATAATTATCTTACTGATAATTGTAGCTGTCCTTTGAGATATTCTTTCCTGTAGAGAGGGCAAACCCGTCTCCAGTCTAAGTGTTTCAAGCCTGGTCCACATGGGGGCTCCCAGTGCGGCTCTCATAGCATTGTTTTGGGCAACTTCAAGCTTTTTCCACTGTTGGTGTGATAGATTTGTGAGTGCAGGTGCTGCATAATCGATCACTGATCTGACTGCCTGTACATAGTATGTGCGAAGGACTTGCAGATTGGCTCCTCCAGAGAGGGAGGTTAGCGACCTGAGGATTGCCGTCCTGGCCGCAGTTCGCTCTCTCAAGTAAGTGACCTCAGCATTAAAATTCATGTGTGTGTCCAGGATTATTCCTAGGTACTGATAGGTGTCCACCCATTCGATTGGTTGACCCTGTACTGTGAGTTGGATGTTGGGCTTCGCTATTTTTATGGGCATGGCTTTTGACTTTGAGGGGTTGAGTTTGATCCCAATCTGTTTTGCCTCTTTACTGATGCAGTCTAAGCATTTGGGTGCAAGGCGCGCCGCATCCCTTCCTTTTATGATGATGACAAAGTCGTCCGCGTAGTTTAGCAGCCTGCAGTGATGTGGAAGTTTCAACCTCATTATTCTTTCCAATAAACAGTTGAAGAGAAGTGGGCTGAGAATACCTCCTTGCGGTGTACCATTTTCATGTCTTTTGTACTCAGAAACTGTGCCATGAAGTTTTACTCTTGCTTCTCTGTTTATGAGACAGTTTTTGGTCCAGGAGAGCAGGTTGCCTCTGACCTCTTTGTCAATGAGGCAGCAGAGAATAGCTGGGGCGCTAGCCAGTTCAAAGGCTTTTTCGAGGTCCAGGAATATCAGCATTCCTGGTCTGTCATTCAAGTGGGCTAACAGAGTTGTAATACATTCCACTGTGCCAACCCCCTTTCTATAGGCATACATATCATGGTGCAGTTTAGGCATTTTCCACTCCAGTCTGTTGAGTGCCATTCTGTCAGCCGTCTTGGCTGCACAGCTTTGGAGAGAGATGGGCCTGGGATTAGCTGGATCTTTGGGTTTTGGGATCGGTACTATGTCTGCTCTATTCCAAGCTGAAGGTCTAGTTTGAGAAGTCCAGGCTAAATTAATTAACCTTAGGTATGCAGCGTCTCCCTCTGGGCCGAGGTTTCTAATCATTTTATAGGTTATTTTGTCGGCTCCAGGGGATGTATCCTTGGAGTTTTCTTAGCCCGATTGAGCTCATCCAGTGTGAAGGGGGCATTAGTGTCAGAGACTTCTTCACATGCTGTAAGGATTCTGTGCCACCTTTCTTCCTCTAGTCCGGTCTGTACTGCTAATACATCTGGTGGAAGTTGATTGCTGGCTGCTCTCTCTGCAAACCTGGTTGCCAGTACTTCGGCTTCCTGTTGAGGATCCTTGGGGTGTGGGGCTTTAGGTGTTTTATTCCCTTTGGCCCGGTGGATTTGCTGCCACATCTCTCCGAGAGAGGTGTGTTCATTCAGGTGTGAACACCATTCCAGCCACTTTTGTTCTTTTATTAGTCTGGTCTCTCGATGTACATGTTCCTTGACCTCACAAAGTAAGGACCTGTTGCGGTCACTTGGATGCTTTTTGTATAGCTTTCTTGTTCTGTTGAGTCTATGGTTGAGTTCTTTGACACGTTCGCAATAGTACCAATGATCTTTATGGTGTCCGGTGGACTGTTTTTTCAGTGGGATTGAGTGGTTGGCTGCACTTTGAATCACTTTGACAAATTCTTCTTCTGCCTGATTAATGTCTCCGGGAAGATCATAGTTTCTATGCCACTCTGAAATGAGGTTTTGAAATCGGTCCCAGTTTGCTAAAGCAAAGTTCCAGGCTTCAGATGGAGGCGGAGGTGGAGTGGGTAGGTCTAACTTAAGATCAATTTGGACCCCATAGTGGTCGCTTGTGAGTGTGGGCTCAACTGACCATGTCGCTACATCTCTTAGGGAGGCTGAAACGAAGGTTAGGTCTAATCTGCCTCCTTGGATGTGGGTAGGTTCATTCTTGTTTAGGATTTGTATTTCTGGAAGCTGGTCTAGTAGGTGTGCAATGTGAATGCCGGCTTCGTTTGTTGTGTTCGAGCCCAGTGCCAATCGATGATGGGCATTAAAATCTCCACAAATGATTGTGTTTGTTGTTGTCGCGTGTCCAAATAACACAGAGAGATCCATTTCGGCATGTGGAGACCTGTACACATTAAACACTTCAAGTGTGTCGTGTCTTAGCTCAATGGTTACTCCCATTACCTCTGTCCCTGCTCCACAATCAGGTGGGCTGGTTATGGACTTGGAGATCAGGTCACATTTTACATAGATTGCACATCCCCTGGATTGCCCATTGATCCATGGAAGGAAGAAGCCTCGATAGCCTGAGATTTTAGGTTCTAATCCGGCTCGAAGCAAGCTCTCCTGTAGTATCAGGATGTCTATGCCCTTGGTTACTGCTATGCATTGCAAGTGTTGCAATTTAGTGCGCAGTCCTTGCGCATTCCATTGCAGGATCTTTAGACCTCTAGGTTCTTGGAATTTGCTGATAATTCCGTGGTATCCATGGAGTCTGATGAACACGCCATGGAAGTTGCAATTGGTGTATAGGTTCTTAGTGGACCTGAAATTGACTCATCAATGTCGCTTTCCGACGACTAGACTCTATCTGTTTTTTAGAGGGGTGTCTCCTGCCCTGCTGTCTTGAAGGTGAAGATATTACATTTTCGAATCTCTTGAGTTTGTGCTCAATTGTCTTCCGAGTCTCTGTGGTTTGCTTGATTCCATGTGATGACAGCAGACTTTCGATCAACTCCGTGACCAGAGTTTTGAGCATTGGCCAGAGAGCGTCTATTTCTGTGGGAGCACTATTTAAAGCTGTGCAGGTTTGGGGCCTAGTAGCTTTTAGACCCTGCTCAGTGGTAACTTTGACACTAGAATTGTTTTTCCTAATGGCCCCAGTGTGCTTACTGGATGAAATGGGAGGGCGACTGCTTTGAACATGATTCTTGTGTCCTCCATCTTTCTTTTTTTCCTGTACGGGGGTCTTCACACCCTTCACCATGGCGGATGGTGAAGGGCCGTGTGCCCCCTCTTTCTGAATGGGTAGACCCCACGCGGTTTTAGTGGGCAGGGCTGGTATTAGTTTTGGTGGGGGCTTCGGCTCTGCTGTAGGCGTGGTGGGGTTTGTTTGAAGCCTTTTGAGCCTTTCAGGGCATTTCAAGTTCCAGGCGTGATGTGCCTTGGAGCAATTTGGGCACTTTGCCTGAACAGGGTGGTTTGCCTTGTGTCTATCAATGCATATTTTTGTGTCATGGGGCTGGCTGCAGACTCCGCACCTCACTGGGCGTTGGCAGCCATCTTTGTGATGCCCAATCTCTGACATCTGAAGCATCTTAGGGGCTCTGGGGTGTAAGGCCTGTGTTGGAACACGCCCCAGATTCCAAGGTCAAGTTTCTCCGGTATCCGTCCTCTAACTGTGAGAAGAACTTGTCGGTTTCCTGTTTTGTGGTTCTTACTTGGCATCTCTCTGCTGACACCACATAGTTCAGCTTTTCGAGATGGTCAAGGGCCATATGCAAGGGATAGTGGAGGACAATGATTTTTCGTATTTTATCCTCAGGTTTCAGTTCCTCACATTTTGTGTAATTTTTCAGAATCGTAGCGGCCGACTCGTCTTTAGGTCTCAGAATGTATTCACCTCTGAGATTAGGTTTTGCTCTGATCTGGAGCTGGGGGTACTCTTTTTCGAGGTCTACTACAGTGGCGTAGGAAGACTTACCTTCGGTGTGCTGCACTTTGAAGATTGGCAGTGGAGATTTAGTCTGAGGAGCTGGAAGAGCTGGAGAAGCTGGAGTGATTATAGGGCGATGGGTCGTCATGGAGTGGCTTGTCCTGTTAGCCTTATTCACGTGATGCCACTCGCCGTCACTTTCAGAACTTGTATCCAGTATAGATGGCCGTTTCCTGCACTGAGCAGCTTGCTGGATCGATTATAACTCAATGGAATTCCATGATGAAATTCAAATGATCACTTGTGGAGTGGTCTGGTGAGTGAAGGTGATGCTCTGTGCTACTGGAGACAAAGTCAGCGTGGAGTTGGCTCACTGGGTGAACTGTGTGT
>WNGS01003550.1:34003-55109 GCA_020271785.1 Procambarus virginalis
TGTATTGTACTCACCTAATTGGCTTGCGGGGGTTGAGCTTTGGCTCTTTGGTCCCGCCTCTCAACTGTCAATCAACAGGTGTACAGATTCCTGAGCCTACTGGGCTCTATCTATCTACATTGAAACTGTGTATGGAGTGCAGCCCACCACATCACTCCTAGGCATTCCATTTATTAAACTCTGACACTGAAAAAAATCTTTCTAACGTCTCTGTGGCTCATGGGTACTAAGTTCCACCTGTGTCCCTTGTTCGTGTCCCACCCGTGGTGAAGAGTTTCTTTGTCCGCCCTGTCAATTCCCCTGAGAATTTTGTAGGTGGTTATCATGTCTCCCCTTACTCTTCTGTTTTCCAGGGATGTGAGGTTCAGCTCCTTTAGCCTTTCCTCGTAGCTCAATCCTCTCAGTTCCGGGACGAGCCTGGTGGCATACCGCTGAATCTTCTCTAACTTTGTCTTGTGTTTAACTAGGTATGGACTCCAGGCTGGAGCTGCATACTCCAGGATTGGTCTTACATAAGTGGTATACAGGGTTCTGAAAGATTCCTTACACAAATTTCTAAAGGCAGTTCTTATGTTGGCCAGTCTAGCATATGCCGCTGATGATATTCTTTTGATGTGGGCTTCTGGGGACAGGTTCGGTGTGATATCAACCCCCAGATCTTTCTCTCTATTTGACTCTTGCAGGATTTCCCTCCCAAATGATACCTTGTGTTCAGCCTCCTGCTCCCTTCTCCTAATTTCATCACCTTACACTTTCCCGAGTTGAACTTTAGCAGCCATTTTCTAGACCATTCCTCCAGTTTATCCAGGTCATCCTGTAGTCTCTGTCTATCTTCATCCGTCTTGATTCTTCTCATAATTTTTGCATCATCAGCAAACATGAGAGGAATGAGTCTATACCCTCCGGAAGATCGTTCACATATATTAGAAACAGGATGGGTCCAAGTACTGAGCCCTGTGGGACTCCGCTGGTGACATCTCGCCACTCTGATGTCTCCCCCCTCACCGTTACTCGCTGTTTCTGTTGCTTAAGTACCCTTATCCACTGGAGCACCTTCCCTTTTACTCCTGCCTGTTGCTCCAACTTTTTTAACAGCCTTTTGTGCGGTACTGTGTCAAAGGCTTTTTGGCAATCCAGGAAAATGCAGTCGGCCACCCTTCTCTTTCCTGCCTAATTTTGTTGCTTGGTCATAAAATTCTATTAAACCTGTGAGGCACGATTTACCATCCCTGAACCCATGTTGGTGGTGCGTTACAAAGTTATTTCCCTCTAGATGCTCTACGAGCCTTTTCCTCACGATCTTCTCCATTACCTTGCATGGTATACAAGTTAAGGAAACTGGCCTGTAATTCAGTGCCTCTTGCCTGTCACCCTTTTGTATATTGGGACCACGTTAGCTGTCTTCCAACTTTCTGGTAAGTCTCCTGTTTCCAGTGACCTGTTATACACCATAGAGAGTGGCACACTTAGTGCTTCTGCACCTTCCTTTAGTATCCATGGTGAGATTCTGTCAGGCCCAACAGCCTTTGTCACATCCAGCTCCAGCAGACACCTTTTGACCTCATCACTGGTGAGGTCAAATTCCTCCAAGGTTGCTTGGTTTGCCACCTCCTCATTTAGTGCAGGGGCTTCTCCTTGTTCTATTGTGAAGACCTCCTGGAATCTCTTGTTGAGTTCTTCACACACCTCCTTGTCATTCTCTGTGTATCTGTTCTCCGCTTTTCGCAGCTTCATCACTTGTTCTTTCACTGCTGTTTCCTCCTGATGTGGCTGTGGAGCAGCTTGGTTGGGTCTTGGCTTTACTCGCGATGTCATTTTCAAACTGTCTCTCTGCTTCTCTCCTCACTCTGAGGTACTCATTTCTGGCCCTCTGGTATCTCTCCCTGCTCTCTGGTGTTCTGTTATTTCTGTAATTTCTCCATGTTCTTTTACTCAGTTGCTTCGCTACCTTGCATTCCTGGTTGAACCATGGTTTTTTTGTTGTTTTTCGTTTTTTCCTTTTGGACAGGATAAACCTGTCTGCAGCTTCCTGGCACTTCTGGGTGACAAAATCCATCATGACCTGCACATTCTTGTCTCTAAGTTCTGTTTCCCATGGTATTCCTCTGAGGAAGCTCTCATCTCTTCATATTTTCCTCTTCGGTAATTCAGTCTTTTCCCTCCACTCCCATCCTTGGATAGGTTATCCCTACCTCCACCAAGTACTCAAAGGTCAGTACACTGTGGTCACTCATTCCTATGGGGGCTTCCACTTTGACTTCCCTTATTTCTGACTCATTCAGGGTGAATATCAAGTCGAGTCTAGCTGGTTCGTCATGCCTCTCACTCTTTGTGTCTTTGACACAAAGAGACTTTGTGACTCTTTGTGACTTTGTGTCTAGCTTCAGACACGAGCATGTTACAGATATGTCTAAAGAGTTGAGAGCAATTAAGGATGATAAAGAGTCACTACAATTAATGTATCAAGTTTGGATACTTGTACACATTTCAGTGCAAGGAGCAAGGCAAATAGTTCGGTGTGAAGGATAGAGGCCCAGGTGTTTATACGGACTCCCCACTCAAATTATAAGTCATAGCCTATTGTCAGGACAACTGCACCCGTTGGGCGCTGTAGGAAACCTTCAGTGTAGATGATTTGAGAGAGAGAATGCTCTGTGGACAGAGCATCAATATGGCTTAAGACGTTGAGCTTTGCCTCAAAACGAAGCTGGGACTGATCTCTAATTTGCTCCTTTGATGGAAAGGGAGGGATTAAAATTGAAAAGGGTGTAATTTCCTAGTGCAGGAAAGTGCTATTGTTGTCTCTCCTGGTACAAATTTTAAATCTGATACTTTCTGAGTTCAGTTCCAATTTTGTTTATCCATTTGAAACAATGTTTACATTCAATAAAGAAATTCTGGAGGGCTTCTGTGCAAGGGTTATCATGAGCTAGCCTAAGCATTTTTATACTAATTTGACAGTTAATTTTAGTAACACGATAAACAACGCTTGGAATATTAAGTTCCTTCCTCACGTAAGTATCTTTGTGGTACGAGGGCACCAAGGATTATCCTCAAGGCTTCGTTCTGCAATTTTCAAGCCCTCCAAGCTTTCTTTCAGGGTGCCTGAAAGTTAGTTTAGTTCATTTATTATGCACCCCATACCCATCTTGTCGCGGTAGTGGAAAGGGTTACAGAGGCACATAATGGGCTCAGGGACTGAGCCCCACAACTAATTTAGCTAAGCAAGTTACAATCATGATGAGCTAGTTACAAAATGCAGTATAAGTCGTCACATCAACAACGGGTTCGAGATCGACCACAAGTACAGTTTCTAAATTAAGCAACTGACATATGTGGAGAGCTAGTGTCACAATTGATATGTTTGTCCTGCACACCGCCTTCCCCCCATCCAGTGGGCAGCGGTGGATAGGTTACAATCACTCTTAGTTACTACCTACAGTTAGCAAACTGAGGATATTTGGCTAAATTTCTGGTATTAGATCATTTTGAATGAAATATTGACACATCGTTGGTACATTGGTTATAGAATTGTCTCTGAATTCACGTATCATTTCGCACTCCATCACATAGTGACGGAGGGTGTGCGAATAATTTTGTTGACACAGTTTACATTTGGTCAGCTCTACATCGGCAGATAATGAGAATTCCCAGAAATATTTGTAACCAAGTCTAAGCCGAGCAGTAGTAGCATCTAGAAGTCTGCTGATTTTTATTGGATGCACCATAGATGTGTGGCTCCTCTTGCATGATAGTACTGAACGAAAGTTAATCCCCCTAAACACTTTCGCGTTTTGTGCAAGTGACCCCTCCACTCTCTCCAGTTTTTTGGGACATTCTGCAGTAGCGCGCGGAAATACTGAAAAGTGTATACTCTTTTCAACTTTGTCACCTTAATACTCGTCCTATGTCTTTCGTTTTAGTATCAATGTGTTCGCAATAGAATTCCCAATAGAACTATATGCATATAATGTCAAAAACAGCAGCGCGCTTCACCCTCCGACAAGATGAATGTAGGCCAAGGGTACCAGAAAGAGAAATTTGCTGCACCACCCTCAGGCAACTCTCATTACATTAGAGAGCGTGGTAATACTGAAAAGTGTATACCCTTTTCAACTTTGTTACCTCAATTCTCATCCTAGGTTTTTCAATTTGGTATCAATGTGTTCGCAATAGAATTCTCTACAGGACTAAAGGCATAGAAACTCTAAAAACCCGGCTTACCATCGCAACAGAGAAAGCGAGTGTGTTACCGGGAGCGCGCAAGAGCGATAAAATGTATGCACTCTTTTCATTTTGGTCACCTCAATTGTCATCCTAGGACTTTTATTTTGATATCAATGTGTTCGCAATAGAATTCCCAACAGGAATATATGCATAAAATGTCAAAAACAGCAGCGCACTTCACCCGCTGACGTGATAAAAGCAGGCCGCGTTACCCAGAATTCAGTGCTGGCCTTCCATTAGAGAGCAAGGTAATACTGAAAGTGAATACTTTTTTCAACTTTGTCATCTCAATTCTCGTCCTAGGTTTTTCAATTTGGTATCAATGTGTTTGCAATAGAATTCTCTATAGGTTTAAATGCATATAAACTCCAAAAGCACGGCGTACCATCTGCACAAAACAGAGAAAGTGAGAGAAAGTAACCGGGAGTGCTCTAGTGCAATGTAATGTGTACACTCTTTTCACTTTGGTTACCTCAATTCTCGTCATATGTCTTTCATCTTGGTATCAATGTGTTTGCAATTGTATCTGCTGGCATTTTACCCTTTTTCTTTCCCCATCAATTTTATCAATTCCTGTTAAAATTTTGTATGTAGTGATCATATCACCTCTTTTTCTTCTATCATCTAGTTTTTGCATATTTAATGCGTTTAACCTCTCCTCGTAGCTCTTGTCCTTCAATTCTGGGAGCCACTTAGTGGCATGTCGTTGCACCTTTTCCAATTTGTTGTTGTGCTTCTTAAGGTAAGGGCACCATACAAACGCTGCATTTTCCAGTGTTGGTCTATCAAAAGTAGTGAAATTTTTTTTTAGTATTTCGCGATCTATGTATTTAAAAGCAATTCTGAAGTTAGAAAGTGTAGCAGAGGCTCCTTGCACGATGTTCTTTATATGGTCCTCAGGTGATAGTTTTATATCTTGAACTACCCCTAGATCTCTTTCTTTAACAGATATCTCACATAATTTATAGGTTGTGTGGGGTCTGTGTTCTCCTATTCCACATTCCATAACATGGCATTTATTTACATTAAATTCCATTTGCCAATTGGTGCTTCATTCACTTATTCTATCCAGGTCTTCTTGAAGGGTATGACAATCATCTAGGTTACTTATCTTCCCTATTATCTTAGCATCATCAGCAAACATGTTCATATAATTCTGTATTCCATCTGGTAGATGGTTTATGTAGACAATGAACATTACCGGTGCAAGAACTGAACCCTGTGGTACTCCACTTGTGACATTTCATATGGTTCTCCAATTGTGTATCCTGTCTAATTCACTTCCTCTTATTACTTCCTTCATATTTCTATCAGTTAGAAAATGTTTCAGCCACTGTTACGACTCTGGGTTCTTTAGAGGGAAACCAGAGGTCAAAATTTGAGCTTATTGAGTTACCATAGAGTAAAAACGCATTGCGAGTGGCATTTGTCGTATCTTCCCTGCCAGTCGTAAGATTAGTCTTGTCTCTCGAAGAGTATTTAAAATTGAGCTTGGGGTTGATTATTAAATAATAAAATAGGCACCAACTATGTTTACTAATACTGTCTAATCATTTGTAAAGTAAACCTGAGTAAACTTTGTATCGGGCGCCGGTATGATTAGTTGAACAGTCTGCCGGCAGCATTAGTCCACGGAGGAGGAGACGAGAGACTGGGGGTCCTTCTCTGCTGGCTGCCTGTGCTGTTCGGACGTGCTCTCTTCCTTCCTCTTAATTCTTTATTTCTGTGACTTAGTTGGTTAAGTACTCCATTACTCATTTTTGTATATGTCTGGCATACCTATCGTTCTATGTGTAGAGTAGTATACCTGGGGTGTAGTAAGTGTATTTAAAAGTTTTTATCTTACCTGCTAGGCTAACGGGGGTCCCAGTGTAACCACGTGGTCCCCTACCCTAAGCTGACTCAAGTGTGTTATAGTAGAGCTTTACCCTAGCTTGCTTTCAGTGTAAAACCTTGTATCCTGTCTATGTGGACCAAGGCTTTTAACGTAAGATTGTGTGGTAAAGTTAGTATTAAATTGTTATTGGTGTGATTGTGTATGGGGGGTGTTAAGGGGTTAATAAATAAGTAAGTTTGAACAGAGTATCCCTTATTCCTGTGTGGGAGTACAATAATCTATTCCTAGACTAACCGGGTTTAGTAGCAAGCATTTATTACGGTGGATATATTATTTTGGGGGCCGGGCCTTTTGATTCTCCCATATCTTGATACCTCTATTCTACTTACCCTTACCCCTTAATAGTACCAGTTCCCCATAGCAAGCCCACTATTGTTTGTAACAAGTGGGGGGCCCGTCCGGGATGAACGTTATTATTGTAAAAAATTAGATTTTTGAGTGCCAAAACTAAAAATTCTTGTTTCTGCAGAACGGTTGTGGGCTAGCCTAGGGTCCAGCTCTTCTGGCGTAGGACATTCTTTGCACTGACTGGACACCCAGCTGGATCTCTTCACGATTAAGGTTAGTGTGGCCTTGTGTTAGGGGCCGTGCAAATTTAAGTGGTCATCGGACTGTGCAAAAGGCATTTAAAAACTTGAAATTGATCTTAGCTTCCGCCCCAGTGCTTGCTAGTCCAAGGTTCGACCGTCCGTTTAAAATTCAAGTTGACACGTCTGACTCGGGTGCTGGTGCAGTGTTGTTGCAAACTGGGGATGATAAAGTGGAACACCCAGTATATTATTACTCTGTGAAATTTGACAAGGCACAGCGCAATTATTCGGTGATAGAAAAAGAGGCGTTGGCGCTAGTGCTAACTTGCAAAAAGTTCGAAGTGTACCTCACAGGTAATATAGTGGAAGTGTATACGGACCATAACCCATTAGTTTTCATGAATCAGATGAAGCAGAAAAATAAACGCATCCTCAGGTGGGCATTGTACCTACAGGACTTTAATCTATCTATTATCCACCTACCGGGCCGGCTCAACGTGATAGCCGACGCTCTGTCCCGCTTGCCTGAGTAACATTCATCTGAGCCGCAGGAAGCCATACCAAATGTCATGCTTTAGTTATTTTTTTTAGGTTCTCCTGTGACATTAAATATCCCGTGTCCAATTTATTTACTTCCTTTTGTTTTTTGTTTTTTTTTTTGTTTTGTGTATGTTTTTTCTTTCAGAGAATTCCCTTGTAATTTTTTTTTTGACAGAGAAATTGTTGTTTGGTTGATTTTCTATTATGTCATGGATGTCCATTTTATTCTGTATACTCTTACAAAAAAATATGACTACTATTCTAGTAGTCACATTTTTTTTTCTCTGAAGGGGGGAGGAGTGTTACGACTCTGGGTTCTTTAGAGGGAAACCAGAGGTCAAAATTTGAGCTTATTGAGCTACCATAGAGTAAAAACGCATTGCGAGTGGCATTTGTCGTATCTTCCCTGCCAGTCGTAAGATTAGTCTTGTCTCTCGAAGAGTATTTAAAGATTGAGCTTGGGGGTTGATTATTAAATAATAAAATAGGCACCAACTATGTTTACTAATACTGTCTAATCATTTGTAAAGTAAACCTGAGTAAACTTTGTATCGGGCGCCGGTATGATTAGTTGAACAGTCTGCCGGCAGCATTAGTCCACGGAGGAGGAGACGAGAGACTGGGGGTCCTTCTCTGCTGGCTGGCTGTGCTGTTCAGACGTGCTCTCCTCCTTCCTCTTAATTCTTTATTTCTGTGACTTAGTTGGTTAAGTACTCCATTACTCATTTTTGTATATGTCTGGCATACCTATCGTTCTATGTGTAGAGTAGTATACCTGGGGTGTAGTAAGTGTATTTAAAAGTTTTTATCTTACCTGCTAGGCTAACGGGGGTCCCAGTGTAACCACGTGGTCCCCTACCCTAAGCTGACTCAAGTGTGTTATAGTAGAGCTTTACCCTAGCTTGCTTTCAGTGTAAAACCTTGTATCCTGTTTATGTGGACCAAGGCTTTTAACGTAAGATTGTGTGGTAAAGTTAGTATTAAATTGTTATTGGTGTGATTGTGTATGGGGGGTGTTAAGGGGTTAATAAATAAGTAAGTTTGAACAGAGTATCCCTTATTCCTGTGTGGGAGTACAATAATCTATTCCTAGACTAACCGGGTTTAGTAGCAAGCATTTATTACGGTGGATATATTATTTTGGGGGCCGGGCCTTTTGATTCTCCCATATCTTGATACCTCTATTCTACTTACCCTTACCCCTTAATAGTACCAGTTCCCCATAGCAAGCCCTCTATTGTTCGTAACAGCCACGTTAGAAGCTTACTTGTCACCCCCTCTAATGTGTTCCAGTTTCCAGAAGAACCTTTTATTTGGAACTCTGTCAAAAGCATTTTTAGGTCCAGATAGATGCAGTGAACCCAACCATCTCTTTCCTGTAAAATCTCAGTGGCTCGATCATAGAAACTGAGTAAATTCGTTACACAGGATCTTCGAGATTGAAAACCATACTGACGTTCTCATATTATAGCGTTTGTCTCCAGGTGTTCTACCCATTTAGTTTTAATTATTTTTTCCAATATTTTGACTATTACACTTGTCAACGATTCAGGTCTATAATTGACGGGGGATGGGGGTCTTCCCTGGCGCTACTTTTGTAGATTGGAACTATGTGAGCCTTTTTTCACACGTCTGCTACGACTCCTGTACACAGGGATGCCTGAAAAATCCGCTGAAGTTGAATGCTGAGCTCTTGTGCACATTCTCTCAGAACCCATGGTGAAACTCCATCTTGGCCAACTGCTTTGCTCTTGCTTAACTCCTTGAGCATATTTTCCACTTCATCTCTAAACACCTCTATGTGCTCTACATTGTTCTCTGGAATTCTTATTGTTTCTGGTTCCCTGAACATTTCATTTTGTACAAACACACTTTGGAACTTTTCGCTTAATGTTTCACTCATTTCCTTTTCATTTTCCGTGTATCTGTCCCCCAATTTCAACATCTGAATATTATCGTTTACTGCCGCTTGCTTTTAATGAATTTGTAAAATAGGCCTGGGGAATCAACTGCTGTCGCTACTAAATAGTCACGAAGATGTGCAGATTGTGGGTGACCTTGAACCCACACATATTTGTGGAGGCAATCTAGACCTCTGTGTTGGTTTCAATGTCTCTCATGTGTTGTGCACATGATTTATTGTAACAGATTCGTTGTCAGATCATCACCCTAGATTGACTACTCAATGTATCGGAAATACCATCTTGCCCAGTGGGACTTTTAAACACAAACGGCTCAGTGTTCCTTCTGCTCGACGTGAAGACTTTGTTGCGCATGTGTCATAGTGGTACAGCACTTATGATCCCCCACAGTCCAGACATTTAACGGCGATCTAGTATAGAACATTCAGACGTTCACTGACCCTTTAGGTCGGCCCTCCGCACCATCCAATAGTCAGAACAATATGAAAAGTAATAAACACCATATCTATTACAATGACCCCAAACTGCATACTTTGAATCGCACTACCAGAAGAGTTGGACTTGCATATAGGGAAATACGTACGCCAGCAATGCTCGAACTCTTTCTGAAAGCCCTAGCCAAGGCGAGGGAGCGCATGACAGAGCTCAGGCAAGATAACTGGGAAAATTTTGTTAACAGTCTCAACTATCACACCCCCCTCAGAAAGGTATGGAAGGATATTAAAAGAATTAGAGGTGATAAGATCCGCCATGTGTCACATCCTCACCCTCTTCACAGAGCAAACGAGTTAGTCGATGCTTGGGCAACCACCTCTAGCTTCAATAATCTGCCCCCCAGACACACAATTCAGATTAATTGAATTAATAATTAAGCCATGAAATTAACAAGTAAATGACTCAAGTATATGATTGACGTAAATTAACAATACCATAATTTATGTCGGAAAACCCGACACTATTTACTAATATTAAATACAACAAGCAGATGATATTGCTGCTGTGTTGTATACACAAGTTAACCCATAGAAAATGTAGCCTGTAGTGAAATTTTCACACTGCCTGCACGTGACAACACTGCATGCATGTAACAACACTGCCTGCACGTGACAACACTGCATGCATGTAACAACACTGCCTGCACGTGACAACACTGCATGCATGTGACAACACTGCCTGCATGTGACAACACTGCCTGCATGTAACAACACTGCCTGCATGTAACAACACTGCCTGCATGTGACAACACTGCCTGCATGTAACAACACTGCCTGCATGTAACAACACTGCATGCATATAACAACACTGCCTGCATGTAACAACACTGCATGCATGTAACAACACTGCATGCATGTAACAACACTGCCTGCATGTAACAACACTGCATGCATGTAACAACACTGCCTGCATGTAACAACACTGCCTGCATGTAACAACACTGCCTGTATGTGACAACACTGCATGCATGTAACAACACTGCATGCATGTAACAACACTGCATGCATATAACAACATTGCCTGCATATAACAACACTGCCTGCATATAACAACACTGCATGCATGTAACAACACTGCCTGCATATAACAACACTGCATGCATATAACAACACTGCATGCATATAACAACACTGCATGCATGTAACAACACTGCATGCATATAACAACACTGCCTGCATATAACAACACTGCCTGCATATAACAACACTGCATGCATATAACAACACTGCCTGCATATAACAACACTGCATGCATATAACAACACTGCCTGCATATAACAACACTGCCTGCATGTAACAACACTGCATGCATATAACAACACTGCCTGCATGTAACAACACTGCCTGCATGTAACAACACTGCCTGCATGTAACAACACTGCATGCATATAACAACACTGCATGCATATAACAACACTGCCTGCATGTAACAACACTGCCTGCATGTAACAACACTGCCTGCATATATCAACACTGCCTGCATGTGACAACACTGCCTGCATGTAACAACACTGCCTGCATGTAACAACACTGCCTGCATGTAACAACACTGCCTGCATGTAACAACACTGCATGCATATAACAACACTGCATGCATATAACAACACTGCCTGCATGTAACAACACTGCCTGCATGTAACAACACTGCATGCATATAACAACACTGCATGCATATAACAACACCGCATGCATGTAACAACACTGCATGCATATAACAACACTGCATGCATGTAACAACACTGCCTGCATGTAACAACACTGCATGCATATAACAACACTGCATGCATATAACAACACTGCCTGCATGTAACAACACTGCCTGCATGTAACAACACTGCATGCATATAACAATACTGCATGCATATAACAACACCGCATGCATGTAACAACACTGCATGCATATAACAACACTTCATGCATGTAACAACACTGCCTGCATGTAACAACACTGCATGCATATAACAACACTGCATGCATGCATGCATATAACAACACTGCCTGCATGTAACAACACTGCCTGCATGTAACAACACTGCATGCATATAACAACACTGCCTGCATATAACAACACTGCATGCATGTAACAACACTGCCTGCATGTAACAACACTGCATGTAAGTGACAATGCTGCTTGTGACAACTTGTATTTCCTCACCGGATAAGTTTTAATGAAAAAACGCAAATAAACTGTAAATCTTTTATTATACTCTTATAACAAAAGAGAAATACTGAAGAGGCGGTGCAGTACAAGCCATTATTCCTACATAATGTTCAGTTACTCTTAAGTGTTCAAAGAGCAGGAAGTCAATGCTCAAGCTAATTTTTCAATAATGACCAATAATATGTGGTTATTCAATGCTTACAAAAGTACTGAACAAGAAGAAATTTGTGTAGTGCCTAAATTATGATTATTTACCATTTTTCTGAGTAGGGAGAAAGTAAATCTGGAAGCCATCATCAATAAAGTTACTGAAACTTCTTTACTAAACCAGTAGATTTCAATATTATACTCAACAGCGGTGGTCAAGCCGGTGCGACCAGTCCTTACAATGGTGTGGTCACGTCAGCCTTGGCGGAGGACCTGATCAATCATTTAGAAGGCTGGTCTGATCATCATGGTGGTCTCCATGAGAGAGTCATGGTAGCCCTCCCACGGCTGCCAGTCGATGCCGTCTGCATAGCTCTCATGTTTACCAACGTACTGGTAGCCGTTCAAGTTGGAGATGTGACAATTGTCATACCACCAGGCGCCACGGTACCTTCAGTGAAGAAAACAATATAACACTATTATTCCTAAACTTTCATCGTTACTGAGCTTATTAAACAGTAGCATGTATGGCGGTGTTTCATACATTAGCATTCTCGTGTAACTTTAGACGTTCCTCCCGTATTTGGTTGACACTAAGGAAAGGATTTGTGCCATTCCCACTAACGTGCCGCATCTCAAAGGAAGGTTATGTTACACTGTGCATGCCAAAAAGGCTTGTCATACACACTATATTCTTTTTAATAATTTACGAAGGATTTAACATGAGCTGCCGTACGATCAATCTACCATTTCTTAATGCTGCATTAATTTTCAAATTTCCTAGGGTATTAAAAATATTATATATACCCTTCATGTGGAAGGTTCAGTATATTATTATATAACTACCTTTCTACTGCAAGGATTTTAAAAGACTTTGAAGAGTGTTTGAAGAAGTATTCGTTGCCTTGTTGGGTTGAATACTGTGAGAGTTTTGGGCTGACTTAAGTCAGTGGAATGAATAAAATTGGTATAAGGAATTGAGCTCGGAAAATTTCTAAGAATTTTCTTATTCTTTAACATTTATTCCTGTCGTGATATTCAACTAGGTCGCCTGAGGAAGGACTTGCTTAGCTAACACACCAGTGTAGTAAGCAGCTCATTCCTCACTTTGGGACCCTGTACGAACAATTGACTAGGCGCGAGCAAACGCCGAGACCCCAATGAAATTGAAATCCCCTCCACTTGGGTCGTCGACCTTCGTAACTCGCCGAAGCGAATCTAACGAGTAGGTCCTGGGCTCTCACAACAATAGTTTATTGTTTTGTAGTGCCGTATATTTGATCCAAAGCTCAAAATAAGTCTCAATTTGAATAGTCGAGTGTGAAGAAAATTTTCATAACAATAATAATGTGTGGGGGTGTAACGAAAAGACAGTGTTAACATAACAACTTAGTTTATTCAATAAAGTACTAACTACTACAACAAAACAAAAAGGAAATGTCAATGACGTTACTCGAAATCCTTCCTGCAACACTATCAATGACAGCTAGACACCAGCCCCTCGGACTGCATAATGAACTAACTCGAACATAAGCGTGCCCACAGAGGAATCAACAAGCAAGCAAGAACTAACAGATCTATAATCACAATTACAACAAATGACACAGTGGGTTCTGAAACACGTCTCCAGTAACCTCCTAACTGTTCTACGCCTCAGTGCAGTCTACACCTGCAATAGCGGTTGCAATGCAATCAAATCAGTAGTCTTTCAATGACAACAATAACTAATGGGTTCACTGGCAACTCTAGCACCCTTCCACAAATTAATCCTTACGTTAACACTTCGTCCCACGGACGATCAACAATCAATATAATTGATTTACATTAATAACAAAACATTTACGTTAATCTAATAACCTTCTCTTACAAATGTCACTAGTAATGCTGAAATTACACAACACTCTACCCGTCGAGCATTCAGTGAGAAAATCCCATTAATCCCTGTACTACAAGACAGCTGATTAATCTCTTTACTAGTTACGTTAATTTACGTTAATCGGTTAATAATCACTCAGCGATGGTAAACTCTGATTTACAATGTCCAAAGTGCTAAGAGAACGGTAATCACTCGTGATTGCCTTTAGAGTAATTAATTACTATCCTCAAGATCAATAATTAAACGTATGAATTCCGTCTGAGCCTTCCATACTCAGACCAATTCAGGTGGCTAATAACAGTAATTAGGCACCACGTTTACGTTATTCTAAAATGACGTTACTCTTCCCACGAGTCAATCAAGTGCCGGTACTTCCAGACATAAATAACGACGTTACGTTAATGGAACAATGGGGCCTTCGTGTGAGTCGATCAAACAAGGATCGAGGTTAATTACTTTGACTTCCTGAAACACGTCAATTACCCAGCCCACTGACCGTTAATTACGACAGACAATACTCTAATTCTTATCTGGCTGGTGGCTAGGCTCCTTGAGAGTACCGTAGCTGCTTGCAGGAAAGTAAATTAACCCAAACGTATTCTACGTTACTCAAATTGTCAAAGAACAAATTCTCTTAAAGCAATGGGCGTTCCCTCGGTTACGTTATATTAATTGCCTCGCAATCACCTCACTGAATACTGGACTTCGATGTCCTACCAGATAAACAGGAGAATATATGTATACCCAAGTACTCGTCTACAGCCGAGTTCACCCACGACAATGACAAATCACACTAACAAATCACAGTGATTTACGTTACAATCCGGTTGCAATGACAATACTGCACAACCTAGTAAAATAACATACAGGACATGAACCCTCTAGAACACTGCCCCCACAATGGCTTTACTGAACTGCAGTCACCCACGGTGATTGCTCAACTCTAGCAACAATCACTAACAATGACAACCCCTTTGCAACAACACACACACACGGCAAGTACTCTAATTTCCAAACATTAGAATACTGCTCAACACTTACTTATTTACTGTTGCAAATGACCCCAGTGCTCTCAATAACCCCTAGAACATAGGTCCCAAATTTGCAATAACCACACAGTAAATAACACAATAACACTGGGCACCGTGACATTGCGATTATATATATATATACAATCACTGCTGACACATGTAGCCTACAGCTATCAAACGTTATTGGGAACACTAAGGAGATCTCGCACTCCTAAATCACATGGGTGAGTGATTTATCGATCACGCATGCCGAATAAACACTCCCGAGTTTTACGTTACTCGACAGAGCGAGGGCTGTCACTCCCGACAGCCTCGTCACTCACAAATTCTACCAAAATTACGTTAATACTGCAACACATATATATATATATATATATATATATATATATATATATATATATATATATATATATATAATCACACTTGTCACGGCCCTGGGAACAATACAAGAAATTAAAACCACACTGTGGCACACTCCACAATAATCATTGCCAGGAATCACTGACGTTACCACATACCTGAGCGCTCAGTGTTGAAATTCCACACCTGCAAGACTACACATGAAATGATATCACTCCGTCCCACGGACGATCAAGAATGAATAATTACCACAATGGAATAATATAATATTACATGGACATCCTCTCAGTCCTTGGCTAATCTATGTATACTCTGTTCCCGTGTGTACCACACACACACACACACTGTACGTCTGTGCTCACAAGACGTAAGTCCCTCAGGACTGACAAGATGACAACAAGGGTGATTATCTCCTCGTCCACACTTCACTTCACCTCACAGGTGCTGCGTGACAATGCGACGGAACACTTGACCTCGAATTCAAGCTTTAGAGACTACTAATCACCAGAAATACACACATAGGTACTTACATTCATACTGCCGGCTTACACACACCATTCCCATACATCAGGCACCCCGCTATGGGTGGCTGGCTCAGTGGTGGTAGGCTGGCTGGTTGGTACCTCAGCGGTATCGTTCGTACAATGGCGCGCACCGAACCCTCCCACAACACGGCTTGTTTCGTACCCTCGACCCACCGGTGAAGTGAAGCGTTCGTACCCAGGTGACGCGCACAACGATTTCGTCTTAAACAAACATGGGAAATCTGCCTTAAAGCACTAACACTTATTTCCCCGTTCCCATCGACTGCTACAGAGCACTAGCAAGTCTAATCATCACTGGTATGGGATCTACGAGTCTGTTACTGCTCGTATGCACATTACCCCACGATCCCAGATCACAAGATCTTCTCATCCACTCGCTGTTCACAATGTCTTTTCCCCTCCAAGCGACGACTTCGGCCGGATTCTGTGACGACCGCTGTCGTAGATGAAGCAGGAGGTGCAGCAGCTGAGTAGTTAAGCCACCACGACGCACTATACTCAATTTGGCCGAATTGAGCATAGGAGCGTCTTGACAGGGTGATGGCTCTGTCCAGAATGACGCTCACACCGTCGATTCCCGCGTATTCCTCGAAATAACCAATGAGAGGAAGGCATACTGGGGCCTACCCCTCTCCTCCAATCAGCGACGGTGTAGCATAGCCCCTAGGGCAACTCCAAGATGGCCGACCAACATGGCGGCTCAAGATGTTTACTAAGATGGCGTCTGTTTCCATGGCGACGCCTCAAGTGGCTAGCGCGCGGGTGGCCCACAGCTACCCACGCCAGGCCTAACTGTTTTCCCGCGCAAACTAGTCCCTCGCACCAAGCTTACAATGAGAGATGCTATCGGCTCTATCTCTGTCCACAGACATGCTACCACGGCCACGGTAACATTTCTGGACTGCTGATGACTGGGGCTCTCACGTGAGCCCAAACACTAGATGTTTCGGTTGCTGGTTACCAAAGTTAAGTCCGCACACTTAACAAGTGCACTTAACAAGTGTACTGGCCTCCCACAGGCATAAGAGCACTATTGTAAGTGAGCTGGTGAACCATCCCCTCACATCAACCCCCCACTAAAAGATAAAATTTCCCGGAGGAAAATTTCATCTAAATCACCAGCCACTTACACTTTTGCTCTTAAGTGCATGGCGGCTGGGTGGTGGTGATTCATCCGTTTTCTGTTGACGTCGGTGGCTCGCGGGACAAGATGTGACGTCACTGGCTCATCCAGGGTGGTACTTCCTGACCGTAGTGCGGTCGTGCTCAGGTTCTGGGTCCAGGTTAAGCCGGCTCGACGCCTCGCAGCTTCCTTTCGTCAGTCCCTTCACTCTAGCCCCACAGGTCTGTGTCATACTGGACACAATGGATAGCACTCTGGGAGGGACTTACCAATGAAGTACAGACTCCACACCTTCCCTACTCTACGACACAATTCCGACAGTTAGCAGACTGTCGTGACTTCCGGGTGACAGGGTCTTTCTTCCTGTCTGTCTGTCACTCTCAGACCGGGTTGCTCTACCGACTGAGTTGACTGGGCTGAGGCCTCTTCAGCAGCTGTCAAACCTCGCCCCTCACTGAGTACTGAGTCACTGACCTGCTCGTTCTTCAATCTCTCAGCGACCGTTCGTTTGTCTGAACGATCTTCCAACAGCCTGAAAGATTGGTCCAAAATATCCACTTCACTTGTGGGAACCACAGCTACCTTAGCCTCACCACTGGCAACATCTAGCAGACGTTTACCTTCCTGAGTGGTGTTAACCCTCGCGGGTCTGGCTGGTGGACAGGTCGTGGCGGGATCAGCTGATCCGGGCCACACCCGTCTCACTGGGCTCACCCCCGTTTTCTGTGAAATGAAAGAAGGAAAATTGCTCTTTTTTCCTTTTACCTCATGCACCTGATCTTTCGCCTGACAAGAGGCGACCTTGACTTCCTCAGCTGGCGGCCGTGTGACATCGCCGTCAGCTGGTGAGACCCATCTGAGTCCCTCTGAGTCAGTTCTCGTTTTCTGTGCAATAGAAAGAGAAGGATGGATCCGGTTTCCTTTCACCTGCTGCGCCTCTTCTTCTGTCTGGGCGGCGGTGATCTCTGCTCGACCGGCCGGCTGACGCTTGGTGTCAACGCCAGCGGGTTTAACCTTCCTCTCACCTGTTCCTGTTTCCGCTGGGTCATTTCCACAGGACAGACCCACCTGGTTCTCCATACCAGGAGTATTACCTATCAAAAGTCCATACACTGCCTTCCTACTTAGTGCAGCTTTGATCTTACCTTTGATATATGGGGTGTCTACCAACACGGACACTTCTCCCATGTCCTTACCAGTGCCATCTGGGTACTGGACACGGAGATTTCGACCTGTTCTACTCTCAGGCCCAACCAAACTGCTCCTGACCATGTTAACTGTAGCACCCCGGTCTCGAAAGACACTCGTCCATTGCCCATTAACTCTTCCTCTAGTTAACTCGAGTGTGTGTCTTAGGGCATCACCTCCCACGGTACTCATGCCTGTAACTTGCACCTTGGTCACCTTCTTAGTCTTACGCCTAGTGTTGCTCGGGCACTTAGCTGCTCGGTGACCTGTCATGCTGCATGTGAAGCACCTGGGTCCCTTAACCTTGGGTTTCTGTTGGTGTCCCTTAGACTTACTTTCTTTAGGTTTGGCTCCCGTACTTGGAGCTTGAGTGAACTGTTCAACCTTTGTCACACATCGATCTAGGTATGCATCCCTAGGATCGATCTTCTCCTCTCTTGGCAATAGAGGAGGTATCTCTACTTCCAGCGCCGGTACCTCTGAGCTTGGCGCGGTAGGAGGGGTTTGACTCCCCGTCCTTGCCTGTGATTGCACTCTTGCAATTTCCAATCTAGTCAATCTCTCGTGGTGGGCATTCCACATGTCGGCCACAAATTTGGCCTTATCCACTCCTTGCAGTTCCATAGCATCAGCTTGAGCTGCAAGGTACTGTAAAGTGAATTCCTCCTGGGGTTGTTCAGTCCCCATCCTGCGCAAATGTTCTGGTATCCGATTGACTTCATATGAAACGTTTCTGTGGCCCAAGGAATCAGTCCTTAGCCTAGGCTGGGGTCGCGACTCCCCTTCCTTCTCCTGGGGTGGACTTCCTCCCACACCCCCTGACATACCGACTATACCACGGTCGGCTAGGGGAACTCCCTTGTCCCCTAGATCACTTCTGTTTGCTCTTTCTAGAAGTACACGCTGTACATAGGCATTTTGATCCTCAACATACTGCCGACATTCCTCATCTGTGCGAATGTCTCTATCCTTTGGCAGCACGCCATACCTAGCCGCATACAGATACATGTACTTAAACCTATAATCCTCATCCATTCTGTGTGTGTGGTGTGTGTGTACCTAATCCTGCTAACCGACAACAAACACACCCACAACAATATTGTTCTGCAATGTTCTGCACACCTTTCTTCCTAGGTTTCTCGACTTGATGAGTCTTACTTTCTGATTATGAATCAAAAGTCTACGGCCCCACGTTGGGCGCCACGTTGTGAGAGTTTTGGGCTGACTTAAGTCAGTGGAATGAATAAAATTGGTATAAGGAATTGAGCTCGGAAAATTTCTAAGAATTTTCTTATTCTTTAACCTTTATTCCTGTCGTGATATTCAACTAGGTCGCCTGAGGAAGGACTTGCTTAGCTAACACACCAGTGTAGTAAGCAGCTCATTCCTCACTTTGGGACCCTGTACGAACAATTGACTAGGCGCGAGCAAACGCCGAGACCCCAATGAAATTGAAATCCCCTCCACTTGGGTCGTCGACCTTCGTAACTCGCCGAAGCGAATCTAACGAGTAGGTCCTGGGCTCTCACAACAATAATTTATTGTTGTGTAGTGCCGTATATTTGATCCAAAGCTCAGAATAAGTCTCCAATAGTCGAGTGTGAAGAACATTTGCATAACAATAATAATGTGTGGGGGTGTAACGAAAAGACAGTGTTAACATAACAACTTAGTTTATTCAATAAAGTACTAACTACTACAACAAAACAAAAGAATGTCAATGACGTTACTCGAAATCCTTCCTGTGACACTATCAATGACAGCTAGACACCAGCCCCTCGGACTGCATAATGAACTAACTCGAACATAAGCGTGCCCACAGAGGAATCAACAAGCAAGCAAGAACTAACAGATCTATAATCACAATTACAACAAATGACACAGTGAGTTCTGAAACACGTCTCCAGTAACCTCCTAACTGTTCTACGCCTCAGTGCAGTCTACACCTGCAATAGCGGTTGCAATGCAATCAAATCAGTAGTCTTTCAATGACATCAATAACTAATGGGTTCACTGGCAACTCCAGCACCCTTCCCAAATTAATCTTTACGTTAACACTTCGTCCCACGGACGATCAACAATCAATACAATTGATTTACGTTAATAACAAAACATTTACGTTAATTTAATAACTCTTACAACTGTCACTAGTAACGCGGAAATTACACAACACTCTACCCGTCGAGCATTCAGTGAGAAAATCCCATTAATCCCTGTACTACAAGACAGCTGATTAATCTCTTTACTAGTTACGTTAATTTACGTTAATCGGTTACTAATCACTCAGCGATGGTAAACTCTGATTTACAATGTCCAAAGTGCTAAGAGAACGGTAATCACTCGTGATTACCTTTAGAGTAATTAATTACTATCCTCAAGATCAATAATTAAACAGTTAAATACGCAACCTTTCACACTGGCTCAGCAATTTACATTAAGGTATGAATTCCGTCTGAGCCTTCCATACTCAGACCAATTCAGGTGGCTAATAACAGTAATTAGGCACCACGTTTACGTTATTCTAAAATGACGTTACTCTTCCCACGAGTCAATCAAGTGCCGGTACTTCCGGACATAAATAACGACGTTACGTTAATGGAACAATGTAGCCTTCGTGTGAGTCGATCAACAAGGATCGAGATTAATTACTTTGACTTCCTGAAACACGTCAATTACCCGGCCCACTGACCGTTAATTACGACAGACAATACTCTAATTCTTATCTGGCTGGTGGCTAGGCTCCTTGAGACTACCGTAGCTGCTTGCAGGAAAGTAAATTAACCCAAACGTATTCTACGTTACTCATATTGTAAAGAACAAATTCTCTTAAGCAATGGGCGTTCCCTCGGTTACGTTTATTAATTGCCTCGCAATCACCTCACTGAATACTGGACTTCGATGTCCTACCAGATAAACAGGAGAATATATGTATACCCAAGTACTCGTCTACAGCCGAGTTCACCCACGACAATGACAATCACACTAACAAATCACAGTGATTTACGTTACAATCGGTTGCAATGACAATACTGCCAACCTAGTAAAATAACATACAGGACATGAAC
>WNGS01003551.1:0-23573 GCA_020271785.1 Procambarus virginalis
GTGTGCTCGCAAGCTATGAACTCCTACGTGACTCACCTTGTGTGGTCAAATAGAGGTTTATAGGTTAGTGCATATATTCCAGCATTCATATTTTATTTACTTTTGTATGTCAATTCTCCTCCCCATTAACGTAATCTATTTTCATGTTTATGTTTATTTTTCCACTTGACAGTTTTTTACCAGTAAGCCAATTTTGCATTTGGTTCAATTTGTGTTTTTTTATTGTTATTAATCCATTTTTTATTATTGTCTTTATTTTCCAACCTTACCACAGATTACCAATCACGCATTCATTCCTTTTTTTTCTTTTTTTTTCCTTTTCTTTTTTTTTATATATTATATGTGGCCCAGCACTGACACATGCTAGTTGGAAGACTGCCGACCACCATTTCCAACTCGTTACCGTCACAACGTTCATAGTGGTGGAGGACCTGTGTGTACGTTCATGGTGGTGGAGGACCTGTGTGTACGTTCATGGTATTGGTGGTGGACCTGTGTGTACGTTCATGGTGGTGGTGGACCTGTGTGTACGTTCATGGTGGTGGTGGACCTGTGTGTACGTTCATGGTGGTGGTGAACCTGTTTGTACGTTCATGGTGGTGGAGGACTTGTGTGTACGTTCTTGGTGGTGGAGGACCTGTGTGTACGTTCATGGTGGTGGACTGTGTATACGTTCATGGTGGTGGACCTGTGTGTACGTTCATGGTGGTGGTAGACCTGTGTGTAAGTTCATGGTGGTGGTGGTGGTTCTGTGTGTACGTTCATGGTGGTGGTGGTCCTGTGTGTACGTTCATGGTGGTGGTGAACCTGTGTGTACGTTCATGGTGGTTGTGAACCTGTGTGTACGTTCATTGTGATTGTGGACCTGTGTGTACGTTCATGGTGGTTTTTTACTTGTGTGTACGTTCATGGTGGTGTTGGATCAGTGTGTACGATCATGGTGGTGGAGGACCTGTGTGTACGTTCATGGTGGTGGTGGTGGATCAGTGTGTACGTTCATGGTGGTGGAGGACCTGTGTGTACGTTCATGGTGGTGGTGGAGGACCTGTGTGTACGTTCATGGTGGTGGAGGACCTGTGTGTACGTTCATTTTGGTGGAGGACCTGTGTGTACGTTCATTGTTGTGGAGGACCTGTGTGTACGTTCATGGTGGTGGAGGACCTGTGTGTACGTTCATGGTATTGGTGGTGGACCTGTGTGTACGTTCATGGTGGTGGTGAACCTGTGTGTACGTTCATAGTGGTGATGGACCTTTGTGTACGTTCATGGTGGTGGTGGACCTGTGTGTACGTTCATGGTGGTGGACCTGTGTTTACGTTCATGGTGCTGGTGGACCTGTGTTACGTTCATGGTGGTGGACCTGTGTGTACGTTCATGGTGGTGGACCTGTGTTTACGTTCATGGTGGTGGACCTGTGTGTACGTTCATGGTGGTGTAGTGCACCTATGTGTACGTTCAATGTGGTGGACCTGTGTGTACGTTCATGGTGGTGGACTTGTGTGTACGTTCATGTTGGTGGACCTGTTTGTACGTTCATGGTGGTGGTGGTGGACCAGTGTTTACGTTCATGGTGGTGGTGGAGGACCTGTGTGTACGTTCATTGTGTTGGAGGATCTGTGTGTTCGTTCATGGTGGTGGACCTGTGTGTACGTTCATGGTGGTGGACCTGTGTGTACGTTCATGGTGGGACCTGTGTGTACGTTCATGGTGGTGGACCTGTGTGTACGTTCATGGTGGTGGTGGTGGACCTGTGTGTACGTTCATGGTGGTGGTGGTGGACCTGTGTGTACGTTCATGGTGGTGGACCTGTGTGTACGCTCATGGTGGTGGTGGTGGACCTGTGTGTTCGTTCATGGTGGTGGTGGTGGACCTGTGTGTACGTTCATGGTGGTGGTGGACCTGTGTGTACGTTCATTGAGGTGGTGGACCTATGTGTACGTTCATGGTGATTTTGGACTTGTGTGTACGTTCATGATGGTGTTGGACCAGTGTGTACGTTCATGGTGGTGGTGAACCTGTGTGTACGTTCATGGTGGTGGAGGACTTGTGTGTACGTTCTTGGTGGTGGAGGACCTGTGTGTACGTTCATAGTGGTGGAGGACCTGTGTGTACGTTCATGGTGGTGGAGGACCTGTGTGTACGTTCATGGTATTGGTGGTGGACCTGTGTGTACGTTCATGGTGGTGGTGGACCTGTGTGTACGTTCATGGTGGTGGTGGACCTGTGTGTACGTTCATGGTGGTGGTGACCCTGTGTGTACGTTCATGGTGGTGGAGGACTTGTGTGTACGTTCTTGGTGGTGGAGGACCTGTGTGTACGTTCATGGTGGTGGACTGTGTATACGTTCATGGTGGTGGTGGACCTGTGTGTACGTTCATGGTGGTGGTGGTTCTGTGTGTACGTTCATGGTGGTGGTGGTCCTGTGTGTACGTTCATGGTATTGTGGTGGACCTGTGTGTACGTTCATGGTGGTGGTGGACCTGTGTGTACGTTCATGGTGGTGGTGGACCTGTGTGTACGTTCATTGTGGTGGTGAACCTGTGTGTACGTTCATGGTGGTGGAGGACTGTGTGTACGTTCTTGGTGGTGGAGGACCTGTGTGTACGTTCATGGTGGTGGACTGTGTATACGTTCATGGTGGTGGACCTGTGTGTACGTTCATGGTGGTGGTGGACCTGTGTGTACGTTCATGGTGGTGGTGGTTCTGTGTGTACGTTCATGGTGGTGGTGGTGGTCCTGTGTGTACGTTCATGGTGGTGGTGAACCTGTGTGTACGTTCATGGTGGTGGTGAACCTGTGTGTACGTTCATTGTGATTGTGGACCTGTGTGTACGTTCATGGTGGTTTTTTACTTGTGTGTACGTTCATGGTGGTGTTGGAACAGTGTGTACGATCATGGTGGTGGAGGACCTGTGTGTACGTTCATGGTGGTGGTGGTGGATCAGTGTGTACGTTCATGGTGGTGGAGGACCTGTGTGTACGTTCATGGTGGTGGTGGAGGACCTGTGTGTACGTTCATGGTGGTGGAGGACCTGTGTGTACGTTCATTTTGGTGGAGGACCTGTGTGTACGTTCATTGTGTTGGAGGACCTGTGTGTACGTTCATGGTGGTGGACCTGTGTGTACGTTCATGGTGGTGGACCTGTGTGTTCGTTCATGGTGGTGGACCTGTGTGTTCGTTTACGGTGGTGGACCTGTGTGTACGTTCATGGTGGTGGTGGACCAGTGTGTACGTTCATGGTGGTGGAGGACCTGTGTGTACGTTCATGGTGGTGGAGGACCTGTGTGTACGTTCATGGTGGTGGACCTGTGTGTCGTTCATGGTGGTGGACCTGTGTGTACGTTCATGGTGGTGGTGGACCTGTGTGTACGTTCATGGTGGTGGTGGACCTGTGTGTACGTTCATGGTGGTGGTGGACCTGTGTGTACGTTCATGGTGGTGGTGGACCTGTGTGTACGTTCATTGTGGTGGTGGACCTGTGTGTACGTTCATGGTGGTGAACCTGTGTGTACGTTCATTGTGATTGTGGACCTGTGTGTACGTTCATGGTGGTTTTTTACTTGTGTGTACGTTCATGGTGGTGTTGGAACAGTGTGTACGATCATGGTGGTGGAGGACCTGTGTGTACGTTCATGGTGGTGGTGGTGGATCAGTGTGTACGTTCATGGTGGTGGAGGACCTGTGTGTACGTTCATGGTGGTGGTGGAGGACCTGTGTGTACGTTCATGGTGGTGGAGGACCTGTGTGTACGTTCATTTTGGTGGAGGACCTGTGTGTACGTTCATTGTGTTGGAGGACCTGTGTGTACGTTCATGGTGGTGGACCTGTGTGTACGTTCATGGTGGTGGACCTGTGTGTTCGTTCATGGTGGTGGACCTGTGTGTTCGTTTACGGTGGTGGACCTGTGTGTACGT
The DNA here is from genome assembly GCA_020271785.1 of Procambarus virginalis. Taxonomy (NCBI): domain Eukaryota; kingdom Metazoa; phylum Arthropoda; class Malacostraca; order Decapoda; family Cambaridae; genus Procambarus; species Procambarus virginalis. The sequence continues at coordinate 3,916 of WNGS01003551.1, forward strand.
TCATGGTGGTGGTGGACCAGTGTGTACGTTCATGGTGGTGGAGGACCTGTGTGTACGCTCATGGTGGTGGAGGACCTGTGTGTACGTTCATAGTGGTGGACCTGTGTGTTCGTTCACGGTGGTGGACCTGTGTGTACGTTCATGGTGGTGGTGGACCTGTGTGTACGTTCATGGTGGTGGTGGACCAGTGTGTACGCTCATGGTGGTGGTGGACCTGTGTGTACGTTCATGGTGGTAGTGGACATGTGTGTACGTTCATTGAGGTGGTGGACCAGTGTGTACGTTCATGGTGGTGGACCTGTGTGTACGTTCATGGTGGTGGACCTGTGTGTACGTTCACGGTGGTGGTGGACCTGTGTGTACGTTCATTGAGGTGGTGGACCAGTTTGTACGTTCTTGGTGGTGTTGGACCAGTGTGTACGTTCATGTTGGTGGAGGACCTGTGTGTACGTTCATGGTGGTGGTGGACTTGTGTGTACGTTCATGGTGGTGTTGGACCAGTGTGTACGTTCATGGTGGTGGAGGACCTGTGTGTACGTTCATGGTATTGGTGGTGGATCTGTGTGTACGTTCATGGTGGTGGTGAACCTGTGTGTACGTTCATGGTGGTGGTGGACCTGTGTGTACGTTCATTGTGATGGTGGACCTGTGTGTACGTTCATGGTGGTTTTTGACTTGTGTGTACGTTCTTGGTGGTGTTGGAACAGTGTGTACGTTCATGGTAGTGGAGGACCTGTGTGTACGTTCATGGTGTTGGGCTTGTGTGTACGTTCATTTTGGTGGTGGACCTGTGTGTACGTTCATGGTGGTGGTGGTGGAAGTGTGTGTATGTTCATGGTGGTGGAGGACTTGTGTGTACGTTCCTGGTGGTGGTGGACCTGTGTGTACGTTCATGGTGGTGGTGGACCTGTGTGTACGTTCATAGTGGTGGTGGTGGACATGTGTGTACGTTCATAGTGGTGGTGGAGGACCTGTGTGAACGTTCATGGTGGTGATGGAGGACCTGTGTGTACGTTCATGATGGTGGTAGACCTGTGTGTACGTTCATGGTGGTGGTGGAGGACCTGTGTGTACGTTCATGGTGGTGATGGAGGACCTGTGTGTACGTTCATGGTGGTGGTGGACCTTTGTGTACGTTCATGGTGGTGGTGGTGGACCTGTGTGTACGTTCATGGTGGTGGTGGACCTGTGTGTACGTTCATTGTGGTAGTGGACCTGTGTGTACGTTCATGCTGGTGGTGGACCTGTGTGTACGTTCATGGTGGTGGTGGACCTGTGTGTACGTTCATGGTGGTGGAGGACCTGTGTGTACGTTCATGGTGGTGGTGCACCTGTGTGTACGTTCATTGTGGTAGTGGACCTGTGTGTACGTTCATGGTGATGGTTGACCTGTGTGTACTTTCATGGTGGTGGAGGACCTGTGTGTACGTTCATGGTGGTGATGGAGCTGTGTGTACGTTCATGGTGGTGGTGGACCTGTGTGTACGTTCATGGTGGTGGAGGACCTGTGTGTACGTTCATAGTGGTGGAGGACCTGTGTGTACGTTCATTGTGGAAGTGGACCTGTGTGTACGTTCATGGTGGTGGAGGACCTGTGTGAACGTTCATGGTGGTGGAGGACCTTTCTGTACGTTCATTGTTGTGGAGGACCTGTGTGTACGTTCATGGTGGTGGAGGACCTGTGTGTACGTGCATGGTGGTGGACCTGTGTGTTCGTTCATGGTGGTGGACCTGTGTGTTCGTTTACGGTGGTGGACCTGTGTGTACGTTCATGGTGGTGGTGGACCAGTGTGTACGTTCATGGTGGTGGAGGACCTGTGTGTACGCTCATGGTGGTGGAGGACCTGTGTGTACGTTCATGGTGGTGGACCTGTGTGTACGTTCATGGTGGTGGACCTGTGTGTTCGTTCATGGTGGTGGACCTGTGTTCGTTCACGGTGGTGGACCTGTGTGTACGTTCATGGTGGTGGTGGACGTGTGTGTACGTTCATGGTGGTGGTGGACCAGTGTGTACGTTCATGGTGGTGGTGGACCTGTGTGTACGTTCATTGTGGTAGTGGACCTGTGTGTACGTTCATGGTGGTGGTATACCTGTGTGTACGTTCATGGTGGTGGTGGACCTGTGTGTACGTTCATGGTGGTGGAGGACCTGTGTGTACGTTCATGGTGGTGGTGGACCTGTGTGTACGTTCATTGTGGTAGTGGACCTGTGTGTAGGTTCATGGTGATGGTGGACCTGTGTGTACGTTCATGGTGGTGGAGGACCTGTGTGTACGTTCATGGTGGTGGTGGACCTGTGTGTACGTTCATGGTGGTGGTGGACCTGTGTGTACGTTCATGGTGGTGGAGGACCTGTGTGTACGTTCATGGTGGTGGAGGACCTGTGTGTACGTTCATTGTGGTAGTGGACCTGTGTGTACGTTCATGGTGGTGGAGGTCCTGTGTGAACGTTCATGGTGGTGGAGGACCTTTGTGTACGTTCATTGAGGTGGTGGACCAGTGTGTACGTTCATGGTGGTGTTGGACCTGTGTGTACGTTCATGGTATTGTTGGTGGACCTGTGTGTACGTTCATGGTAGTGGAGGACCTGTGTGTACGTTCATGGTGGTGAAGGACCTGTGTGTATGTTCATGGTATTGGTGGTGGACCTGTGTGTACGTTCATGGTGGTGGTGGACCTGTGTGTACGTTCATGGTGGTGGTGGACCTGTGTGTACGTTCATGGTGGTGGTGACCCTGTGTGTACGTTCATGGTGGTGGAGGACTTGTGTGTACGTTCTTGGTGGTGGAGGACCTGTGTGTACGTTCATGGTGGTGGACTGTGTATACGTTCATGGTGGTGGTGGACCTGGGAAAGTCGTGCTTTCGTGATGCTCATATCCACAGTGGCATGTGTAGATTGGAGTATAGAGGTCATACCTTCCTGTAGTTTAAAATACAGTGCATTGAGTGGTGTGGCAACTTGCTAAAATAGTGATGTAAAAATTAACATTTAATGCAACAAACATTCCAAAATGTATTGCGATTCAGGAAAATTCTGTAATGGAAATAAAAGGGTAAATTTTAAAGTTTATTTACCCATTATAGTGATGAAGATGCAGAGATTGCTGGAGCTTGAAATTTTAAATTTGCAATCTATGCAGTTGGGGCAAGAATTTGGTGGTTGGGCTGGTACAACAGGTTCTGGTAACAAAGAAAAGGTAGACAGTTTGGCAAAATGAGTTTTATGGAAAAGAATTTCAGACTTAATATTTCAACGTTTCTTGATTGTACAAATATTGGCATTATTCTCCAGATAATGACTGAGAAATTCACAGAAAAGAAACAATCAGACAATTAAATCAATCTATAAAACCAAGTGTCAGGTTTAAACTTTAAGACTTCTCCAATGTTGTAATGACTGACATGAAACATGTATTCATTTTATTTTGTTATACCAAGATAATCGTAGCTCTAAATTGGGATTGGGAAGTAGAAGTAATCTCGGAACAAAGTACGGATTTTAGACAGGTATCGTATACTTACTCCAGTGAAGGATATTTCCTTCAGGGCACACAGTTTGTGTCGGGTCTAATGGCTCATAAAAGCCATTTTTCCAATATAATCTGTGGTGGAAAGGCATGAGAAAATGTTGCATTTGGTCACAAATGTGACACAAAATGCAAAACAGTCTTCACATTTGATGCTTGCTTCACAATTTGTACATTGTACACAAACTTTACCTAATGAAAAAAGGGGTAATTATTTATACTAATTTTAAGTACTGTATACCAACATTTTAAACACTCTGAAGTCTAAATGTATTAATAGATTGTCATTAATTTGCATATGATGTTTATTATACAGTATAACCTTAATGAACACAGCAATATTTAATTTACCTTTANCATGTTGGTGGACCTGTTTGTACGTTCATGGTGGTGGTGGTGGACCAGTGTTTACGTTCATGGTGGTGGTGGAGGACCTGTGTGTACGTTCATTGTGGTGGAGGATCTGTGTGTTCGTTCATGGTGGTGGTCCTGTGTGTACGTTCATGGTGGTGGACCTGTGTGTACGTTCATGGTGGTGGACCTGTGTGTACGTTCATGGTGGTGGACCTGTGTGTACGTTCATGGTGGTAGACCTGTGTGTACGTTCATGGTGGTGGACCTGTGTGTACGTTCATGGTGGTGGACCTGTGTGTACGTTCATGGTGGTGGACCTGTGTGTACGTTCATGGTGGTGGTGGTGGACCTGTGTGTTCGTTCATGGTGGTGGTGGTGGACCTGTGTGTACGTTCATTGAGGTGGTGGACCTGTGTGTACGTTCATGGTGATGGTGGACTTGTGTACGTTCATGGTGGTGTTGGACCAGTGTGTACGTTCATGGTGGTGGTGAACCAGTGTGTACGTTCATGGTGGTGGAGGACTGTGTGTACGTTCTTGGTGGTGGAGGACCTGTGTGTACGTTCATAGTGGTGGAGGACCTGTGTGTACGTTCATGGTGGTGGAGGACCTGTGTGTACGTTCATGGTATTGGTGGTGGACCTGTGTGTACGTTCATGGTGGTGGTGGACCTGTGTGTACGTTCATGGTGGTGGTGGACCTGTGTGTACGTTCATGGTGGTGGTGAACCTGTGTGTACGTTCATGGTGGTGGAGGACGTGTGTGTACGTTCTTGGTGGTGGTGGACCTGTGTGTACGTTCATGGTGGTGGTGACCTGTGTGTACGTTCATGGTGGTGGAGGACGTGTGTGTACGTTCATGGTGGTGGTGGACCTGTGTGTACGTTCATGGTGGTGGGCTGTGTGTACGTTCATGGTGGTGGACCTGTGAGTACGTTCATGGTGGTGGTGGACCTGTGTGTACGTTCATGGTGGAGGTGGAGCTGTGTGTACGTTCATGGTGGTACTGTGTGTACGTTCATGGTGGTGGAGGTCATGTGTGTACGTTCATGGTGTTGAACCTCTGTGTACGTTCAAGGTAGTGGAGGACCTGTGTGTAAGTTCATTGTGGTAGAGGACCTGTGTGAACGTTCATGGTGGTGGTGGACCTGTGTGTACATTGATGGCATTGGAGGATCTGTGTATACGTTCATGGTGATGGTGGACCTAAGTATACGTTCATAGTGGTGTAGACCTGTGTGTACGTTCATGGTGGTGGAGGACCTGTGTGTACGTTCATGGTGGTGGTGGACCTAAGTGTACGTTCATAGTGGTGTAGACATGTGTGTACGTTCATGGTGGTGGTGGACCTGTGTGTACGTTCATGGTGGTGGAGGACCTATGTGTACGTTCATGGTGGTGGAGGACCTATGTGTACGTTCATTGTGGTGGTGGACCTGTGTGTACGTTCATAGTGGTGGACCTGTGTGTACGTTCATGGTGGTGGACCTGTGTGTACGTTCATGGTGGTGGACCTGTGTGTACGTTCATGGTGGTGGACCTGTGTGTTCGTTCATGGTGGTGGTGGTGGACCTGTGTGTACGTTCATGGTGGTGGTGGACCTGTGTGTACGTTCATGGTGATGGTGGACTTGTGTGTACGTTCATGGTGGTGTTGGACCAGTGTGTACGTTCATGATGGTGGAGGACCTGTGTGTACGTTCATGGTGGTGGACCTGTGTGTACGTTCATGGTGGTGGTGGACCTGTGTGTACGTTCATGGTGGTGATCGACCTGTGTGTACGTTCAAGGTGGTGGTGGACCTGTGTGTACGTTCATGGTGGTGGACCTGTGTGTTCGTTCATGGTGGTGGTGGTGGTGGACCTGTGTGTACGTTCATGGTGGTGGTGGACCTGTGTGTACGTTCATGGTGGTGGTGTTGGACCAGTGTGTACGTTCATGGTGGTGGAGGACCTGTGTGTACGTTCATGGTGGTGGAGGACCTGTTTGTACGTTCATGGTGGTGGAGGACCTGTGTGTACGGTATTTTGGTGGAGGACCTGTGTGTACGTTCATTGTGGTGGAGGATCTGTGTGTTCGTTCATGGTGGTGAACCTGTGTGTACGTTCATAGTGGTGGACCTGTGTGTACGTTCATGGTGGTGGACCTGTGTGTACGTTCATGGTGGTGGACCTGTGTGTACGTTCTTGGTGGTGGAACTGTGTGTACGTTCATGGTGGTGGACCTGTGTGTACGTTCATGGTGGTGGACCTGTGTGTACGTTCATGGTGGTGGTGGTGGACCTGTGTGTTCGTTCATGGTGGTGGACCTGTGTGTACGTTCATGGTGGTGGTGGACCTGTGTGTACGTTCATTGAGGTGGTGGACCTGTGTGTACGTTCATGGTGGTGTTGGACCAGTGTGTACGTTCATGGTGGTGGTGACCTGTGTGTACGTTCATGGTGGTGGAGGACTTGTGTGTACGTTCTTGGTGGTAGAGGACCTGTGTGTACGTTCATAGTGGTGGAGGACCTGTGTGTACTTTCAGGGTGGTGGAGGACCTGTGTGTACGTTCATGGTATTGGTGGTGGACCTGTGTGTAAGTTCATGGTGGTGGTGGACCTGTGTGTACGTTCATGGTGGTGGTGGACCTGTGTGTACGTTCATGGTGGTGGTGAACCTGTGTGTACGTTCATGGTGGTGGAGGACTTGTGTGTACGTTCTTGGTGGTAGAGGACCTGTGTGTACGTTCATAGTGGTGGAGGACCTGTGTGTACTTTCAGGGTGGTGGTGGACCTGTGTGTACGTTCATGGTGGTGGTGGACCTGTGTGTACGTTCATGGTGGTGGTGAACCTGTGTGTACGTTCATGGTGGTGGAGGACTTGTGTGTACGTTCTTGGTGGTGGTGGACCTGTGTGTACGTTCATGGTGGTGGTGGATCTGTGTGTACGTTCATAGTGGTGGAGGACCTGTGTGTACGTTCATGGTGGTGGAGGACCTGTGTGTACGTGTATACTGTGTATACGTTCATGGTGGTGGACCTGTGAGTACGTTCATGGTGGTGGTGGACCTGTGTGTACGTTCATGGTGGTGGAGGACCTGTGTGTACGTTCATGGTGGTGGAGGACCTATGTGTACGTTCATTGTGGTGGAGGATCTGTGTGTTCGTTCATGGTGGTGGACCTGTGAGTACGTTCATGGTGGTGGTGGACCTGTGTGTACGTTCATGGTGGAGGTGGAGCTGTGTGTACGTTCATGGTGGTACTGTGTGTACGTTCATGGTGGTGGAGGTCATGTGTGTACGTTCATGGTGTTGAACCTCTGTGTACGTTCAAGGTAGTGGAGGACCTGTGTGTAAGTTCATGGTGGTAGAGGACCTGTGTGAACGTTCATGGTGGTGGTGGACCTGTGTGTACATTGATGGCATTGGAGGATCTGTGTACACGTTCATGGTGATGGTGGACCTAAGTATACGTTCATAGTGGTGTAGACCTGTGTGTACGTTCATGGTGGTGGTGGACCTGTGTGTACGTTCATGGTAGTGGTGGACCTGTGTGTACGTTCATGGTGGTGGAGGACCTGTGTATACGTTCATGGTGTGTACGTTCATAGTGGTGTAGACCTGTGAGTACGTTCATGGTGGTGGAGGACCTGTGTGTACGTTCATGGTGGTGGTGGACCTAAGTATACGTTCATAGTGGACCTGTGTGTACGTTCATAGTGGTGTAGACCTGTGAGTACGTTCATGGTGGTGGAGGACCTGTGTGTACGTTCATGGTGGTGGTGGACCTGTGTGTACGTTCATGGTGGTGGTGGACCTGTGTGTACGTTCATGGTGGTGGAGGACCTGTGTGTACGTTCATGGTGGTGGGGACCAATGTGTACGTTCATTGTGGTGGAGGATCTGTGTGTTCGTTCATGGTGTGGACCTGTGTGTACGTTCATGGTGGTGGACCTGTGTGTACGTTCATGGTGGTGGACCTGTGTGTACGTTCATGGTGGAGGACCTGGGTGTTCGTTCATGGTGGTGGTGGTGGACCTGTGTGTACGTTCATGATGGTGGTGGACCTGTGTGTACGTTCATGGTGTGGTGGACTTTGTGTACGTTCATGGTGGTGTTGACCAGTGTGTACGTTCATCATGGTGGAGGACCTGTGTGTACGTTCATGGTGGGGACCTGTGTGTTCGGTCATGGTGGTGGTGGTGGACCTGTGTGTAAGTTCATTGAGGTGGTGGACCTGTGTGTACGGTCATGTGTGATGGTGGACTTGTGTGTACGTTCATGGTGGTGTTGACCAGTGTGTACGTTCATGATGGTGGAGAGGACTGTGTGTACGTTCATGGTGGTGGAGGACCTGTGTGTACGTTCATGGTATTGGTGGTGGACCTGTGTGTACGTTCATGGTGGGATGGACATGTCTGTACGTTCATAGTGTGGTGGACCTGTGTGTACGTTCATGGTGGTGGTGGACCTGTGTGTACGATCATGGTGGTGATGGACCTGTGTGTACGTTCATGGTGGNGTAGACATCCTGTATTCATTCTTTTAAAGAAAAGGAGGGATGTCATGTTCACAGAAAATGGTACCATCCGTTTTCTATGTGCGGCGGCTGGACGCCACTAGAGAAGGTACACAGCATACAGGACTCTACCAGCTTGGGAGCTACTCTATCATGTAATTATTTAAGTATTAAAGTCAGTAACCAGGAATGACTTTACATCAACCTTACAACCAAGACTATCTCAGCTATACACAGACACCACAGTCAGGAACATCTGGTGACGTCATCAGTTTCTTGATCACTGAGCGACTCGGGATGGTCCGCGAGTGAATGTTCTCTGTAAGTTGTATGGCATGATTACTGTCACTCAGAATATTATCATTTTCATTCTCGTACTTGGCTTGAGCGCGTTCGTTAAGGTCATGAATCATTTTAAAATATGGTGATGCAGGTCGACTTCCTCTTCCAGATAATGTTTCTGTGTCACTAACACTGCCGTCATCCTTGAGTTGACTGACGGCGTCGCTGCCACCGCCTCCGTTGTCGCCCTCATCTTTGCTGTCGCCGCAGCCGCTGCCGCTGCTGCTGCTGCCGCTGCCGCCGCCGCCGCCGCCGCCGCCGCCGCCGCCGCCGCCGCTGCTGCCGCCGCCGCCGCCTTCACCACCACCACAGGAACCTTTACCAGCGCGGGCCACGGCTGTGACACAGCAGTGTGGAGGCTGCTGTATCTCTTGTGGACGAGCCCGAGGTAGCGTCTGTATAATTTCAGTCAGTTCTGCTACCTGTGCTTGCAAGGTTGCCAACTGTCCTTTAACTGTTGTCTCAGGCTGTTGTGTGTTGTCAGGGGCGTTGCTGGTACTGTCACCACTATGGGATGGGCCAACAGTACTAGAGCCAGCATCAGTAGGCACTTGTTGTGTCTCGGGCACTTGCCTCCTTGTGCCAAGGGAGGCTGGCCGTTTGGTACAGTCTGAAGCCAGATGGTGACTCCTTCCCTACCACATCTGAAACACTTCAGCGGCGGTTTAGACGGAGCCACAGATTCAGGTTGTTGCCCTGCTTCTGTTGCAGTGTTCTGTTGCTCCTGTTCCTGCTTTCTGTGGTCTCTGGTCTTCTTATACTGACAGTCCTTCCGTGCATGAGGACCGGAACAGAGAGCACGCTTGGGTGTAGGGCACCGGCAGTGCTTATTTATGTGGCCACTGCCACAGCACTACCTGTGTGTACGTTCATGGTGGTGGTGGAGGACCTGTGTGTACGTTCATGGTGGTGATGGAGGACCTGTGTGTACGTTCATGGTGGTGATTGAGGACCTGTGTGTACGTTCATGGTGGTGGTGGAGGACCTGTGTGTACGTTCATGGTGGTGATGGAGGACCTGTGTGTACGTTCATGGTGGTGATGGAGGACCTGTGTGTACGTTCATGGTGGTGATGGAGGACCTGTGTGTACGTTCATGGTGGTGGTGGAGGACCTGTGTGTACGTTCATGGTGGTGGTGGAGGACCTGTGTGTACGTTCATGGTGGTGATGGAGGACCTGTGTGTACGTTCATGGTGGTGATTGAGGACCTGTGTGTACGTTCATGGTGGTGATGGAGGACCTGTGTGTACGTTCATGGTGGTGGTGGAGGACCTGTGTGTACGTTCATGGTGGTGATGGAGGACCTGTGTGTACGTTCATGGTGGTGATTGAGGACCTGTGTGTACGTTCATGGTGGTGGTGGAGGACCTGTGTGTACGTTCATGGTGGTGATGGAGGACCTGTGTGTACGTTCATGGTGGTGATGGAGGACCTGTGTGTACGTTCATGGTGGTGATGGAGGACCTGTGTGTACGTTCATGGTGGTGGTGGAGGACCTGTGTGTACGTTCATGGTGGTGGTGGAGGACCTGTGTGTACGTTCATGGTGGTGGTGGACCTGTGTGTACGTTCATGGTGGTGGTGGTGGACCTGTGTGTACGTTCATGGTGGTGGACCTGTGTTTACGTTCATGGTGGTGGTGGACCTGTGTTTACGTTCATGGTGGTGCACCTGTGTGTACGTTCATTGTGGTGGACCTGTGTTTACGTTCATGGTGGTGGACCTGTGTGTACGTTCATGGTGGTGGTAGTGCACCTATGTGTACGTTCAATGTGGTGGACCTGTGTGTACGTTCATGGTGGTGGACTTGTGTGTACGTTCATGTTGGTGGACCTGTTTGTACGTTCATGGTGGTGGTGGTGGACCAGTGTTTACGTTCATGGTGGTGGTGGAGGACCTGTGTGTACGTTCATTGTGGTGGAGGATCTGTGTGTTCGTTCATGGTGGTGGACCTGTGTGTACGTTCATGGTGGTGGACCTGTGTGTACGCTCATGGTGGTGGACCTGTGTGTACGTTCATGGTGGTGGACCTGTGTGTACGTTCATGGTGGTGGTGGAGGACCTGTGTGTACGTTCANCTTTTTCTCTCTTACTCTTTTTCTCTCTTACTCTCTTTTCTCTCTCTCTCTCTCTCTCTCTCTCTCTCACTCTCTCTCTCTCTCTCTCTCTCTCTCTCTCTCTCTCTCTCTCTCTCTCTCTCTCTCTCTCTCTCTCTCTCTCTCTCTCTCTCTCCCTCCCTCCCTCCCTCCCCCATCCCGCTCTGCCCTCCTGACAAATCCTATCACGGCAAAACTATAGGAACAGGGGCAAGCATGACAGCCAGAGGTACCAGGGGAACTGGGAAGAGTCAAGGTGACGAAATGAAGGAAATGTTTGCCCAGTTTCTGGAGGACATCAAGAGTGAGATGCAAGAAATGATGCAGGAAATGAGGAACAAAATAAGCAACCTGAAAAGAGAGCTGACAGCACCAAAGGAGGAGATTAGAGCCCTCAAAGAGAACGATATCGAGGCTGAGACTCAGAAAATCATCCAGGGTGAAGGTGGTAATAGTTTTTTGGATGAGAATGCCACAATAAAAGCAACATTTGCAGAAATGCTAAAAAAAATAACTCTGAAGTAATGACTGCAGTGATGGAGGTGGCCATGAAAGCAGACACATCACAGGAGGTGGCACGATCCACTAGCCAACTGCTGGAAAGGAACAGATCAGTGGTTGCTGTGGGTATTAACGATCAGGAAGGCTCTAACAGGACAGACTGGAATAACAAGGACAAAGCAGCAGTGAATGAAGTACTGAAGGCACTAGACATGGAAGGGGCTGAGCATAGCATTGAGAAGGTTTTCAGGCTAGGTTAGTACAATAAAAACCGAGACCAAATGATTAAGATAGTGTTTGCAAACGAGAGCACAAAGGAAAGATTCTATCGAGGAAGAGCTCCCTGAAAAAGTGGTAAAATTAAAAAATTTATTCCTCCAAAGAGACATGACAAGGGAGGAGAGAGCCATGGCGGCAGAAGCAAGGAAGAGGTGCAGGGCGAGAGGGGAAAACCAGGAAGTCATAGCTCCCAACACAACACCCCCAGAGGCGAGGAGGGGGGAACCCACAACCAGCTACCCAGTAACACCAGAGGAGAGGACAACCACCGCCACCCTCCTCTGCATAGAAAACCAACCTACCCCAAACCCTCCCAGCTCCCACTCAAATGTTCAGCCAAATCTCCCTCCCCCCACACCCAATCTACCCCTCCCCTTCTCCTGCCGAGTCCTCCCTCCCCCCCCCTTTCCTTCCTGTCTTCCCTCCCCTTTCACCCCATACCCTCCCTGTCCCTCCCCCTTCACTGGATGCCCGCCCCTCATCCCAGTATCCTCTGAGACCCTGTTATCCACCTCACAGGACCTCACATTCATGGAACAGCTTCCCCCACCAGCAGAAGACTCACCATGGAGGCGATTTGAGAAGGGACAGAAGAAAGTGAGCCTCAAAGCAATGTACACTAACATAGATGGAGTTACAAATAAAGCAAATGAGCTTGGAGAACGGGTACTAGAGGAAAACACAGACATAATAGCCCTCACAGAAACAAAGCTAACGAAAACGATAACAAATGCAGTGTTCCCACAGGACTATTATGTTATGAGGAAACAGAGGGAAGGAAGAGGTGGTGGTGGTGTAGCTCTACTGGTAAGAAAAGGCTGGAATATTGAGGGGATGGTTATTCAGGGCTGTAAAGGTTTCAGTGACTACATAGCAGGTACCATAATAAATGGAGGGAAAAAAATTATAGTCATAGTCATATATAATCCACCACCAAATGACAGAAGACCTAGACAGGAAACAACATGGCTACCATTAACATAATAGAAAGAGCAGCTTCTGTTGCTAGCAGGAATGGATCTGGACTACTAATTATGGGAGACTTCAGCCGTGGGAAGATAGATTGGGAGAACAGAGACCCGCATGGAGGACCAGAAACATGGAGAGCTAAGCTGCTGGACGTGGCAACAAGAAACTTTCTAAGCCAGCACATCAAGGAACCAACAAGAATGAGAGGAGAAGATGAACCAGCAATGCTTGATTTGATATTTACCCTAAATGAGTGGGATATAAGGGAAGTTAAGATGGAAGCGCCCTTGGGAATGAGTGATCACAGTGTATTGAACTTTGAGTACCTGTTAGAACTAGGAATTATTTCCCCCATAAGAACTACGATTCAAAAGGCTGGCATACCGAAAGGGGAATTATGAACAAATGAGAAGTTTCCGAAGTGAAATACCTTGGGACACAGACCTCAGAGATAAGTCTGTGCAGGGTATGATGGACTATGTTATCCATTAGTGTCAGGAGGCAGAAAACAGGTTCATCCCCGCCCAAAGTGAAAAATCCGAGAGCAACAGAAGAATCCATGGTATAATAGGGCATGTATGGAAGCGAAGAAACTGAACAAAAGGGCGTGGAGGAACTTCCGGATTAACAGAACACCAGAAAGCAGAGAGAGATACCAGAGAACCAGGAATGAGTACGTTAGGGTGAGAAGAGAAGCAGAGAAAAGTTTTGAAAATGATATGGCAAACAAAGCCAAGACCGAACAAAAGCTACTCCACAGTCACATCAGAAGAAAAACAACAGTGAAAGAACAGGTATTGAAACTTAGAACAGGCGAGGACAGGTATACAGAGAATGACAAAGAGGTGTTTTTTTTTATTATTATTATTTTCTACCACAGACGTGGCCACACATTTACAATGCTAACCAGCATATATACATTTTCTTCTGTCCTCCATGGACAGGGTTAGAGATGTGTTAAACATATATTTCAAGGGTTTATTGAACAATCAACCACTGAAGGTGAGTCGGTGCTTTTAAAAATGCTAAGCTAACCTATATACGTAAATACATAGATACACAGATTTACGTATGCCTTACATAAAGTGTTCAATGTGTCTTTTACATAGTGTCATTAATGTACATTTACAAAGGTGAAATGTAATTCTGATCAACTTCCATATATACTTTATACCCATACATATACATACACACACACATATACATATATACACACATGCATTCACAGACATTTGTCTCATTCACTCTGACAGGGTGAGATAGCTGATAAAGAAACTAGTGTGCAATTAAGCACTTAATCACTGAAGGTGATTAAGGTGCTTTTACAAGCTCAGGTTATATAGTTACATCATATACATTGTATAATTAATCTATTACATGGTCAATCTTGGATACAAGTCCAATATATCATCAAGTGTTCCAGTACTCATATAGTAATTACAGAGTTCAGCATACCTTAGCCCAGGAGGGCGAAAGTCAGCCAGTATGGGACATTCTACAATATAATGTTCAAGAGAGTGCATGTTTTCTCTTTCACAAAGTTGACACATTGTGTACTCGACATTTGGGTTTTGAGAAAGCTGCCAGATACGTCTATATCCCAGGCGTATTCTGGCCACTATAACATCACATTGCCGGGTTCTTGTTCTATTAGTCCCATATGTGAATGTCTCCTCACGATATCTATCATAATATTTAATGCTACAACTTTCAGGTCTTTGTGAATTTGTTAGGTCGGTGAGATCTTCATTAGATATTTGTTTAAGTATTCTCTTTGTCACTGCTAATGAAATACCCATATCAATTTCTACCACTGGTTTTCTACAGGCTGTCTTTGCAAGCATATCAACAGTGTCATGCCTTGAGATGCCAACATGTGATGGTATCCATAGGAATTTAATTTCAAATCTGTTTTCTTTAGCAGCTAAAACATTCATTCGAATATCACTGACTATTTTCTGGGTGTCACTACTATGTGCGTTCAATGCCAGGAATGCACTCTGCGAGTCACAGTATATAAGTCCACTGCCTTTGTCTTTTAAAAATTCAGTGGCAAGGTATATGCCTGCAAGTTCGGTTTGAGTTGTACTTGCCCAGTCATTGACGCGCTTCATTGCTGTATGTACGAGAGAAGATTGTTCAAATATATTACATGCACATCCGGTACATCGTCCACCCTCTTCTACAGAGCCGTCGGTATAGCACTGACACACATCGTTACCCATACTCTGAGTACTTTCAGTGATGCCTTTCAGTGTTAACTGTTTTAATAATGTAGAGTTCACACTATCTTTCTTGGGCGCATTTACACAATCAACTGATAAATCCCAGTTATCCCATGGAGTAATTGGTTGATTAATCATTAGTTGAGTTGGGTACATATTTAATATTTTGATGGAGTTGGCTACCTTGTAGAACCAATATACATAATCAGATTTCGTTCTTCTTCTATAGACCTCAGGTGAGTGCAGCATATTAGAAAGTTTAGCTTGAAACTTCATGTGTTGCCTAGATCTACTCAATGCCTTCACGCCGAAAACTGTGCTAATAGACAAAATTCTCTCACTTATGGTAGGTAATTTTAACTCTGTTCTCATATTAACTATTCTCGTGGACTTAGGAGCCCCAAGGATGAAACGCATAGCTTCATTTTGCAAGGTTTCAAGAGATTTCAGCTCTTTGTCAGTATACAGTGTGAGATGTAGAGCATTGTAGTCAATCACAGAGCGTATAAATGGTACATAAAACATTCTAGAAAAAGTCTCACGTTAATTCCATGATTGACACCAACAAGGACCCGCAAGGGCTTTAATCTCTCCCACAGTCTCCTCTTGAGAGAAGAAAGGTACCCAGGGTCGTTAATGGGGACACCAAGGTATCTGTAAGACTCGCAGTTTTCAAGTGCTCGCCCATCTATATGATAATTGGCTGGTGGGATACCACATGGAATGAGGGCAAGAGTTTTCTGTACAGAGATGAGGCCACATTCCTCAGCTCTAGTAGCAAAAGCGTCGAGCAGAACTTGCATTCTAGGCTCGGAGGCAGCCTGTAAACATATATCATCAGCATAACAAATGACAGTGTCTTCATTATTAGTTGGAAGATCTTTAATAAGTTTATGCATCAGAACGTTGAACAACAAGGGGCTGAGGACCCCTCCTTGTGGAGTTCCCAGTTCAAAGTGTTTGCTCTCTGTGCTTTTAACACCATTAAACAAAACATATGCTGTTCGATTAGACAAATAGCCCTTTATCCATTTCAGTAATTTTCCTTGTATTCCCAGCTCGGCAAGCTGTTCCAGTATGATTTCTCTGTTTGCTGTATCAAAAGCTGCTGCTAGGTCGATGAAGACTGTTTGAGGGGAAGCTTCAATATGTGCGAAGTATTCAGCAAAACAGTGTTGTGTACTGAGCCCAGGCATAAATCCAAACAGTTGAGGTGACAGGTGCCCCTGTATACGATACATGAGTCTGTTAAGAACAATACGTTCAAGCACTTTACAAACACACGATGTTAGAGATATGGGTCTATAATTATCTGAGTGTGGTTTGGGGATGGGAACAATGACACTCTGTGTCCAAGCATCAGGTAATACTCCTCCACGTAAACTCATTCTGTACAACACTAAAAGTGGATTACCTGGTACTTGTGAGACTAATCTCAGTAGACTGTAAGTAATACCGTCCTCTCCAGGAGCAGTTGATTTTCCCATCTTTAGTGCATGATTTAATTCCCATTCAGTTACATCATTAAGGTCCGACACGTCGATTGCTGTACAGGCAAGGTTCGTTGTCTGTTGGGGCGTGTGTCATTAAGTTTATGCTGTATGTTAATTGGAAGTGAGTCGTAGCTTGATGTTAGTGCCCACTGATCAAGGAGAATGTTTGCTTGTTCTAGTGGGCTGTGGTGCAGTGGTTTGGTTGGGTTGCTTCTAGAGATTTTTCGTATCTTTTTCCCAAACTTCAACAAGTGTTGTTTGCTCATTTATACTTTGTAGGAACTCTTCCCAATGTTAATTACGTATAACGTTGCTCATGTCTCTCACCTCTCTATTTGCAACTAGAAATGCAAGAAATTCACCTCGTGTTTTGGCTCGTTTGTACGTATCTCCAAGTTGCTTTACTCGTTCATGTTCTTTAACAAATACGGGGTCAAGGACCCACTTGGGTGGTGACGGTGTGAGAAGTTCTAGCAGCTGAATCAAAACATACAGTCCACTTGTTTACTTGGAGGATTCGCTTGTTGGCCGCCAGGGGGTCAAGACGCCCGCATGACCTGCCAGTTGCTACCTAGAGTTGCGAGGGGGCGGGTGTGGTTTGGCGTGTCGGCGCCATGGGGGCCCCCCTTCCCCCTGTGGTGCGTGCCCAGTCAATCGGACTTGAGTTTTCTGCTCGGGCGGGTTATCCCGAGGTGGGTTTGGTGCTATGTGACATGCTGCGGGTCCCTGTGGGGGATGTCTATGGTGTTGAGCTGGTGTCTGCCCGTCGAGTGGTTGTTAAGCTAACAACTGAGGAGGTGTATAGGGCGTTTTTACGTCGGTACGAGGGGCGGACTTTGCCCCTGCCCGAAGGCGCGGGCACTGTAACTGTCTCCGACCGCAGTGGTGCCATCACGTATGTCAGCGTGCATGGGGCGCCCCTGGAATTTCCGGAGGGACTGCTGAGGCGTTATTTCGGCCAGTTTGGGGCGATCGTTAGTGTGCGGTTGCACCTGTTCTCCTCGGGTCCGCTCAAAGGTGTGCGGTCCAATATTCGCACCCTAGGAATGAGGCTGCGGGCGGACATTCCTTCTCAAGTGAGGCTTCTGGGGTGTTCTGTCAGTGTTTTATGCTCGTTAGCCCCGTACGTGTTACCGTTGTGGCCTCTTGGGTCATCAGGTTGCTGGGTGCTCTGAACCTGCCGTTGCGCCCGTCAACCTCTTCCGTGAGGAGGATTTCCCGCCGCTCCCTGTGGAGGAGGATTCGGTGGGTGTGGCCGCCGCTTTGGCTGTTGCCGTACCGCGTGTGTCGCCTGAAGCATCTCCTGAAGTGTCTCCTGCAGATGTCGCCCCTCCCCCAGAGGCTGTGTCGCCTGTTGCGGTTGCCTCTCAGGCGGTTGCATCGCCGTCGGATGATCGTCCTACCCCGGTTACTGTCCTGGATGCTTCAGTAGTTCTTCCGGCTCCTGTATGCGCGGCTCCCCGTCTTCCTGTTCTCCATCTGTGGTGCATGTCACTGCGCCCTCGCCGTGTGCCCGGGATGTGCTGGGTGCTGGGGCCACTGCGGGGCCTCCTACTGTGCTCGATCTGGTTCCCCGTGTGGTTGAGGATGCTGCCGTCTTGCGGCGGACGTCAGTTCACCCGGCTTGTGTTGTCCGGGTCTCTGGATCGACATCCGGCTCTGATGATGTGCGGCCGGTGCCCAAGCGATCTTCTGATTGGGCTGATGCGGGAGAATTCGACGATGGTGGATCTTCCAGTGACAGTGGTGAGGTTCCGCCCCATTTCTCGGTGGTGGCGGAGGTCCATGTGCCTGCGGCTGCCTGTCTCGATGTTTCCTCTCGTGAGGTGCCTGTGGAGCTTGCTTCCGGTGCGTCGCCTGCGTCGGATGGTTCCGGTTCTGCGTGGGGGGGGGGGGTGGTGACTACGCTCACTGCTGGTGAGCGTAGTGACCTGGTGATGGTGTTCAAGAAGACTGCTTCCTCTGGGGGCTCCGTGCCCCCAGTTTCGTCCCCCGTTTCGGCGGCAGCGGGTTTGCCACTTCTCCCGTCTCCGACCGTCTCTACTGTCTCCTGCGGTGTCAGATGTGGGGTTGCTGTCTCGGCGGACTTCGTCATCTTCTCCTATGCGTCCGGCGGCGGGGCCTTCTCGGGCTGTAGGAGGCGCTTCTTCCGTGTCTTCCACTTCCTTTCGTTCTGCCTTCCCTCGTTATGCGACGACTGTCGCCCAGCTTCGCATGCTGCCGTTTCCGCCTGATCTGGTGGTTCCCAAGTATATGCTCGCTCCCCTGAAGCAGGGGGACCGTTGTCCTACTGACTGAGAGTACTTAGTGTGGGAAGCTTATAAGCAGAAATATCCTGGGCATGAATTTGCTGATAAGTATGTGCCTCCCACTGTCGTGTCTTATTCTTATAGGTGATTTTTTGTGTGTGTGTTTGTGCTATATGTTGTTGTGTTGTGTTCGTTGTGTGCGAGGTGTGCGATTGCGTGCGTGTGTGTTTTGTATTTACTTTCTGATGTGTGTTGTGCCTCTCTGTGTGGGTTTTCAGGGCCCAGTTTGGCTTGTTTGTGTTTGTTCACTTGTTGGGTGAGGGTTTGGGTATTTTGTCATTGTACTGCTGTGCTTTTTGTTTTTGTTTTCGGCCCTTCAGGCCGATGTTTTGTGTATTTGATACTTTATTGTTTTGTGCCTTTGTGATTTCTTCCTGTGCCTTTGTCCTTTGTTTCTTTGTGCCTTTGTCCTTGTAACTGTGCCTTGTGTTTATTGTAATCTGTTGCCTTACTTATGCTTGCCTGTACGCTTCACATTGTACGACACGTCTTGCACTGTTCCTTTTCTCCCATGATTTTGTGCTTTGTGTGTTTTTTTGTTTATTTACATTACCCTCCTGTCTTGTCTTGTTATTAATGTTTACTGTGTTCCTTTGTGTTTATGCTCATTGTTGTTTTGTTGTCGGCCCTTCAGGCCGGTATTTATATGTATTTGTCTTTTTTTGTTGTGCCTTTGTGTTTGTGTTTCTGTTTGTTCTTGTTTTATTGTATTTATTGGCATGTACGCATGTAAAAATAAAAAAATAAAAAAAAAACTTGGGTGGTGGCAGGTGTTGCCCACTTCTGCTAGGCTTACGACTTGTTCCCCAACACACCCATGTGTCGTAGTAGGTAGTAATCGTATCAACGAGATCTCTGGAGAAGGCTTGTACATTCGTTATTGTGTAATCTTGATACCATTTTGATATACAATTAATAAAGTGGTCATGCAAGCCATATGGAATATTCATTTTCCGTCTCTGATGTCTATTAGGTACATCACACTGTACCTCATAGGAAGCAGAAACTGCATAGTGATCACTAACTAAGTGATTTACCAACGAACATTCCATCCTATCTTGCAC
>WNGS01003553.1:5595-15595 GCA_020271785.1 Procambarus virginalis
CGTAAGTGTTTGAGTAACGGTTTCTTTCGTGAGTCTGTCCCAGGTGAGAACTGCTAGGGGGGGGGGGGGGGGGGGCCCAGGACGCAGGACCTCGTAGTATGGTGGAAGAGTCCTGGCAGAGCCTACGAGGACGGTGGCACGACAAGCAACCTTTCGTGCACTGCTCACCTGCGTGTATATGTTTGTAAACAAGGCTCCTCGATCTCGGAGAGTAACGCAAACACAAACACTTCGCGAGAGAACGCATTTGCGTGTTGCATCTGTTTGTTAAACAGACACGTGGGTGGTTCCCAAGCTGGTTGTTAACAGACACGTGGGTGTTGCAAATGTTTGTTTAAAGAGCACAAGTGGGTGTTGCATCTGTTTGTTAAGGTTGACCTTAAGTGGTCTCGCCAGATGCGCGCCGGTGCATTTGTAAACCTGACCCTGTTAGTGACTCTGCCCAACATATGTTTAACAGTAACAGATGAGATTCCTACACAGATTTAAAAAATTATATAATTATAATTTACTAACAAATGTCTCTATTTTTGATACTATTAAAACGCAATAGAAACTACTGGAAAGTAAAAGCCTTTACTTGTCATATTACACTTTGTAGAGTTGAGTTCCTTCACTCTTAGTCAGGACTCAGGAGTCGTGGGTTCACATCCCGGGTGGGACGGAAATGTTTGGGCACGTTTCGTTTAACCTAATGGCCTCTGTTTCACATTAGCCAGGAAATTGGTACACGTGATTAAACAAAGTTTTTAGGGTTATATCATGGGGGGGGGGTCAATAGTTGGACCTTAGGGGGGGTGTGCCGTCGATGTGAGCTAAAATGTATATAACAGGTGAATCGCCAATTAAAAACACGAGTAATTGTTGAGTGCGGAATGAGGAGGTGAGTGAGACGAGGTTGAGGTATGAGGAGGTTAGTGCGACACGGGTGAGGTATATGAGGAGGTGAGACACGGTGAGGTACATGAGGAAGGTGAGGTGCGAGAACATAGAACTTGCTTGTCTACTCACTTTGAGAGGTTTCCTCCTACCCAGGTGTTTCAGCTTTTCTTTCTCTTCTCCGTCCTTTCTGTCCCGTCTTTTTATTCTTCTTTTCCTCTGCTTCCAGAGTCACGTGACAGTTTGGACTCTATGTCATATCATCAGGTAACCAACTGGTGGTGTAGTGATGGTAAATGGTTTGTTGGTTGTTGATGGTTGGTGGTGGTGTGGTTGTTGTTGCTTGTTTTTTTTTTTTTATTTTTGTTTATTGTTTTAATTTGTTTTTTTTGTTGTGGTGTAGTGTGTTGGTGCTGCTGTGGCTGCTGTTGTTGTTGTTGTTGAGGTTTAGTTGGTAGTGTTGGCGGTGGTGGGTGGGTGGTGGTGGTTGATGGAGGGGGAGCTGCTGGCCCACCATCACAGCTCTGGTACTAGGAGGTCGTCCGTCTGCCTCGGGACGGGCGGGCCGTGGTTTTTGTACCACTGGTGTCGGGTGTTTGGTTCTTCACCTCCACCTTGTGGTTTTTAGCTTCACTTTTTTCGGCCTTCCTTCTCCCGACCTCTCCTCCGCGGGGTTGTTCTTCCGTCGTTGTAACTCTACGCTCGAGGATGGTGTGCGTCTCGTACTCCCTCGTACCCTCCTTCGTTTTTAACCGGTTCTCCAGGCTCCATTTACCCTCAGTCTCGTCGTTGAGTCATTCCCAGGTGGTTGTTGTTCTTGGGGTGGCTTCTTTCTCCCCGGCCTGGGTGGCCTGCTGCTGGAGCGGCGGCCTTCGCGGATCTTGGTGCCGTGTCTCTCCCTCCGGTGTCCAAACGGCCCTCGTGTAGCTTCCGTGGCCTCCTGCAGCCTCGTCGTGCGTCGGGGCGCCACCCTCACGTGTACCGCTCACACTCACCGTTTGCTTCTCGGGACGTTGCCGTTTCCTGCAGCAGAGGGAGGAGAGAGCCTCAGTTAGACGGAGGGTCGTCACTACAGGTTACGATCATATACACCTAGACACCACACACACACACCACACATCACCACCCACACCACCACACACACACACACCCACACAACACACACACCCACAACACACACACCCCCCCCACACACACCGCCACACACACACCTACACACCCACACACACAACCCACCAACACACCACACACCCACACACACACCACACACACACACACACACACACACACACACACCGAAAACACCCACACACACACACTGATATAAATTACCATGGTGGTGTGGCCTTAAGACCAGGTAGCGAGTGGAGTGACCCCCTGGTCGTCCAGGTTTGAGTCCTGGTGGGGCGAAATAGTTTATAGTCGTTGACAAACGTTGTACTCAAAACCATAGACAAAATAATTAAAGCTAAATGGGCAAAACACCTGATAGAAGAAAATGATAAAAATAACATTAATATGAATTTCGGAGCGGAAGATGCTGCTAACACAGATCGGAGAGATCTACGCAGTTTCTACGACACATATTTTCATAAGAGATTGGTTGGGTTGACGGTGCTTATCTGGACATTCAAAATAGGCATATGGACTGAGTCCGAAACAAGAATTTGTTTTGGAAATTGGAACATACTGGATGGGTGACAGGGATGACTTCTAACATGGATACAATGTTTTGTGCCCCAAAATTGAAGGCAATAATCAAGAGGTAATGGATCAGACTGGAGAAATGTTTACTAGTGGAGCACCACAGCTGCACCAGTAATGGTCACTGTCTATACTTACTCTACCAGAAGGAATACAAAATTATATGACCATATAGTCTGATAAAGGCACGCTACAGGGGGGAGTCGAAACTTAGACCGGAATGCCCACAATGCCTGCAACCAACACTTGCGCCTGAGTCCCATGTCCTGCAACACCTCGACATGATTACCATGCCCTTGCAACAACACCTCGACATAATTACCATGCCCTTGCAACAACACCTCGACATAATTACCATGCCCTTGCAACAACACCTGGCCATATTACCATGCCGCTGCAACAACACTTGGACATAATTACCATGCCCTTGACAAACACCACTGGACAGATTACCATGCCCTGCAAAACCTGGACATAATACCATGCGCGCCACAACAACCTGGACAATTACCATGCCCTTGCAACAACAGACAAAATAAGTTTAGTGGGAGAGGTAAAATCTAGCAACTGGAATTGAATGTGAATAAATGGCAGGTTATAATGCAAAAAATAGGCCTCACACAACCTTTATATTATGTGAGATATCTTTAAGGAATTCTGACAAAAAGCTGTACGAAATGGTCGTGAGAGAAAATTGTCACCGGGAGCCACATAAAAAAAAATTGCGAGGAGCGTATGCTACACTTTTCAAACTTTATGGAATTTACATGCGCGCGCGAGCTGCGCGAGCGAGCGAGCGAGGCGACAGGGGGGAGAGAGAGCAGAGAGAGGAGAGAGAGAGAGAGAGGGAGAGAGAGGAGAGGAGAGAGAGAGAGAGAGAGATTAATGCGTTTATATTATAGCAATGTTACAGGAAGTTTTAAGCATGTGGTGGGTCTAATGGATCTCACTACAAAGCAGAAAGTTAGCCGGTTGTGTTATTAGCGGTGTCGTGATGGGTGCTAAGAGGGTGGCACTATGCTGCTGATCATGGGCTCCACCCCTCATCGCTCGTGCAACACTGCCAACTGTTTGCACCACACCACCACCGTACTAGCCCACCCTACCAGGCCCATTCCCCTGCCGGCCGTCGGCCAGCGAACCCTGGAAGACGTCCCATCTTCCCGTCTTTAGAAGTTAGAAGATGGGGGCATCTCCTAACTCATCACAACATACTAAGAGGCCCGCTAAAAATCAATGTTCCCTACCAAATGTGTGTCTGTTGATGGCCCTGGCGCTCTCTTCCCAAGTCCTTTGCTCACCTTATAGACTCACTCATCAGACTTTAATGTTCCGCGAGGAACTTATCGCGCAAAAAACATCTTGGAAAAAGTCTGGAGCAAAAAAAAAAAAAAAAACTCAAATCCTGGGGCGCGACCAGCAGACGCAGAGACAAAACTATGCCGACCCGACAAGTCCAGATATCATTCCCCCTCGGCTGGCTGGGAGACCCCCCCACCATGGTTGGCCAAGTGTGGTGGCGGGTGGGTGGCGGAGTGGGTGGGGACGGGGTGGGACGGGGTGGGGACGGAGAGGAGTTTTTTTTTTTTTCGGGGGGGGGGGGGGGAGTAAAAGAGGGAGTAGAGGCATAGGTGAGTGAGATATGAAGTGGAAATACAGTGAGAGGTTGAAAGCAGGCGGGCGTCCGCCTGCTGACACCATGTGTGGTGTTGGCAGCTAACTAAGCTGGCTCCCTCTTGTCAGGGAGCTGTGAGTGTGTGAAGGGTTCTTCACATGTGTTTCACATATATGGATATCTATAGATGAATACTGAGTAGCATTCATATATACACACTCCGATGCTTCCACACGTGTTGTTCTGTTTAGGCTCTTTGGTTAAGTTATTATTATTAGTCGAATTTTATACTATTTTATTAGCGAGTGTTCAATATATACTTGTATGAACTGAGGGGTATTTCTGACCTCTCATACCTCTTCTTTTTCGCGTTTGGTCCCCCACCCCACCAGTCCCCCCAGTGGGTGGCCGCCTACTCTGCCCGGTTAAGCGGCCAGATACTTTGAGACACCCACTATTTGCACGCTGATTCCTGTGGTAGTAGGAGCCCCAACATGGTCGGCTCCAGGTCGACACAATTTAAGAGGGGACAGCATGCAGCGGTCACATGCTCACCCCCCATGATGATTTTAGCAGTGCAACAGACTCCCAATTCTCTAAAAAGCTTGAATAAAAAAATCTTATATTTTAAATATACGGCACTGATCTTGGGAAAATTACTAACACAAATTTTATATTCGACATATAAAACACGTGACTTGTAAACCAAGCCACTGCCCTCCCTAATGCCATTCATGGCAACACTCCCATCATGAGCCATCCCATCCTACCCTCCCTCAGGCCTCTCTCACAAATCTCTCTCGCCTCAAGCTACGATAGAGAGATAAGGGAGATAGAGAGAGGGAGGAGAGAGAGAGAGAGAGAGAGAGAGAGAGATAGAGAGAGAGAGAAACACACAGGCACTACCAGGTCTCCCTACTAGATACTACACTTCAGAATCTTACTTATAACTATGCATATTATAAGTATATAATGAAGGAACTACACATGGGTCATCACTGACAACACTCCAGTGGTCTAAATATGGAAAATAGTTTTAACAAAATAAAAGGTAAACAAATCCTAGGAGAAGGAGAGCAGCACCACACCTGAGTGTTCACAAGCTGTGGACGCTTTGGTTGCCAACTTACACACGTCGGTAACACTTCACTAGTACCGATATCTACTTTCTAGTTGCACTTTTCCCTGTCAATATATGTACTATGGTCGTCATAGTTACTATAAGTACTACACAACCAGGAGGATGGGCTGACAGTTTGTGTGTTGTCGTGGGAGAGGGAGTGAGCTACGACAGTGCCTGGAGTGACCACCAGTGGGAAGAAACTATACAATACAGGTCCACGTGGAAACCTTCCCAAATTCTTAGCCCACTTTCCCAAACTAAGATGGTCTCGGGAGGGAGTACAAGTCATCTTCCCAATATATGCCAGCTGGAGGAGCACCACACACTAACTAGTTAAGCTTAACGGCCAGACACTTGGAGACGCCCAACTTTGCACGCTGATTCCTGTGGAATATGAGCCCAACATGGTCGGCTCCAGGTCGACACAATTCAAGAGGTACAGAGCCATGAACTATATCAAACCCTACTTCCAGCTTAAGTAGATATAGATAACTATTATTTAAGTTACACAATAGAAATACTTCACAATGCAAGAAGTACTGCAATAGAAAATGGTTTCTCGGTTATTAACTGACAAAACTTTGCTCATTACCTGCAGGGGAAAACCCCAAGACAAGAACCGGTGTTACAGGGCTACCACACACTATACAGGGCTACCACACACACTGTACAGGGCTACCCCCACACACACTGTACAGGGCTACCACACACACTGTACTGGGCTACCCCACACACACAGTATACAGGGCTACCACGCATACTGTACTGGGCTACCACACACACACTGTACAGGGCTACCACACACACACTGTACTGGGCTACCACACACACACTGTACTGGGCTACCCCACACACTGTACTGGGCTACCACACACACTGTACAGGGCTACCACACACACTGTACTGGGCTACCACACACACACACTGTACTGGGCTACCACACACACACACACTGTACTGGGCTACCACACACACACACACTGTACTGGGCTACCACACACACACACTGTACTGGGCTACCACACACACTGTACAGGGCTACCACACACACTGTACAGGGCTACCACACACACTGTACAGGGCTACCACACACACTGTACAGGGCTACCACACACACTGTACTGGGCTACCACACACACTGTACTGGGCTACCCCACACACTGTACTGGGCTACCCCACACACTGTACTGGGCTACCACACACACTGTACTGGGCTACCCCACACACTGTACAGGGCTACCCCACACACTGTACTGGGCTACCACACACACTGTACTGGGCTACCCCACACACTGTACTGGGCTACCACACACACTGTACTGGGCTACCACACACACTGTACTGGGCTACCACACACACTGTACTGGGCTACCACACACACTGTACTGGGCTACCACACACACTGTACTGGGCTACCACACACACTGTACTGGGCTACCACACACACTGTACTGGGCTACCACACACACTGTACAGGGCTACCACACACACACACACTGTACAGGGCTACCACACACACAAACTGTACAGGGCTACCACACACACACACTGTACAGGGCTACCACACACACACACTGTACAGGGCTACCACACACACACACTGTACAGGGCTACCACACACACACACTGTACAGGGCTACCACACACACTGTACAGGGCTACCACACACACTGTACTGGGCTACCACACACACACACTGTACAGGGCTACCACACACACTGTACTGGGCTACCACACACACTGTACAGGGCTACCCACACACACACAGTGTGTGTGGTAGCCCAGTACCAGGGGCACCACACACACTGCTGCCAGTACCAGGGGCACCACACACACCGCTGCCAGTACCAGGGGGCACCATACACACTGCTGCCAGTACCAGGGGCACCACACACACTGCTGCCAGTACCAGGGGCACCACACACACTGCTGCCAGTACCAGGGGCACCACACACACCGCTGCCAGTACCAGGGGCACCATACACACTGCTGCCAGTACCAGGGGCACCACACACTGCTGCCAGTACCAGGGGCACCATACACACTGCTGCCAGTACCAGGGGCACCATACACACTGCTGCCAGTACCAGGGGCACCACACACTGCTGCCAGTACCAGGGGCACCATACACACTGCTGCCAGTACCAGGGGCACCACACACACTGCTGCCAGTACCAGGGGGCACCATACACACTGCTGCCAGTACCAGGGGCACCACACACACTGCTGCCAGTACCAGGGGCACCACACACACTGCTGCCAGTACCAGGGGGCACCATACACACTACTGCCAGTACCAGGGGGCACCATACACACTGCTGCCAGTACCAGGGGCACCATACACACTGCTGCCAGTACCAGGGGCACCATACACACTACTGCCAGTACCAGGGGCACCACACACACTGCTGCCAGTACCAGGGGCACCACACACTGCTGCCAGTACCAGGGGCACCACACACACCGCTGCCAGTACCAGGGGGCACCATACACACTACTGCCAGTACCAGGGGCACCACACACTGCTGCCAGTACCAGGGGCACCACACACACTGCTGCCAGTACCAGGGGCACCACACACACTGCTGCCAGTACCAGGGGCACCACACACACCGCTGCCAGTACCAGGGGGCACCATACACACTGCTGCCAGTACCAGGGGCACCATACACACTGCTGCCAGTACCAGGGGCACCACACACACTGCTGCCAGTACCAGGGGCACCACACACACCGCTGCCAGTACCAGGGGGCACCATACACACTGCTGCCAGTACCAGGGGCACCATACACACTGCTGCCAGTACCAGGGGCACCACACACACTGCTGCCAGTACCAGGGGCACCACACACACTGCTGCCAGTACCAGGGGCACCACACACACTGCTGCCAGTACCAGGGGCACCACACACACTGCTGCCAGTACCAGGGGGCACCATACACACTGCTGCCAGTACCAGGGGCACCATACACACTGCTGCCAGTACCAGGGGCACCATACACACTGCTGCCAGTACCAGGGGCACCACACACACTGCTGCCAGTACCAGGGCACCACACACTGCTGCCAGTACCAGGGGCACCACACACACTGCTGCCAGTACCAGGGGCACCACACACTGCTGCCAGTACCAGGGGCACCACACACTGCTGCCAGTACCAGGGGCACCACACACTGCTGCCAGTACCAGGGGGCACCACACACTGCTGCCAGTACCAGGGGCACCACACACTGCTGCCAGTACCAGGGGCACCACACACTGCTGCCAGTACCAGGGGCACCACACATTGCTGCCAGTACCAGGGGGCACCACACACTGCTGCCAGTACCAGGGGCACCACACACTGCTGCCAGTACCAGGGCACCATACACACTGCTGCCAGTACCAGGGGCACCACACACACTGCTGCCAGTACCAGGGGCACCACACACACTGCTGCCAGTACCAGGGGCACCACACACA
The DNA here is from genome assembly GCA_020271785.1 of Procambarus virginalis. NCBI lineage: Eukaryota > Metazoa > Arthropoda > Malacostraca > Decapoda > Cambaridae > Procambarus > Procambarus virginalis. Next base: position 14,382 of record WNGS01003553.1, read on the forward strand.
CTGCTGCCAGTACCAGGGGCACCACACACACTGCTGCCAGTACCAGGGGCACCACACACACTGCTGCCAGTACCAGGGGCACCACACACACTGCTGCCAGTACCAGGGCACCACACACTGCTGCCAGTACCAGGGGCACCACACACACTGCTGCCAGTACCAGGGGCACCACACACTGCTGCCAGTACCAGGGGCACCACACACTGCTGCCAGTACCAGGGGCACCACACACTGCTGCCAGTACCAGGGGCACCACACACTGCTGCCAGTACCAGGGGCACCACACACACTGCTGCCAGTACCAGGGGCACCACACACACTGCTGCCAGTACCAGGGGCACCACACACACTGCTGCCAGTACCAGGGGCACCACACACTGCTGCCAGTACCAGGGGGCACCACACACTGCTGCCAGTACCAGGGGCACCACACACTGCTGCCAGTACCAGGGGCACCACACACTGCTGCCAGTACCAGGGGCACCACACACTGCTGCCAGTACCAGGGGCACCACACACTGCTGCCAGTACCAGGGGCACCACACACTGCTGCCAGTACCAGGGGCACCACACACTGCTGCCAGTACCAGGGGCACCACACACTGCTGCCAGTACCAGGGGCACCACACACTGCTGCCAGTACCAGGGGCACCATACACACTGCTGCCAGTACCAGGGCACCACACACACTGCTGCCAGTACCAGGGGCACCACACACACTGCTGCCAGTACCAGGGGCACCACACACACTGCTGCCAGTACCAGGGGCACCACACACACTGCTGCCAGTACCAGGGGCACCACACACTGCTGCCAGTACCAGGGGACACCACACACTGCTGCCAGTACCAGGGGCACCACACACTGCTGCCAGTACCAGGGGCACCACACACACTGCTGCCAGTACCAGGGGCACCATACACACTGCTGCCAGTACCAGGGGCACCACACACACTGCTGCCAGTACCAGGGGCACCACACACACTGCTGCCAGTACCAGGGGGCACCACACACTGCTGCCAGTACCAGGGGGCACCACACACTGCTGCCAGTACCAGGGGCACCACACACTGCTGCCAGTACCAGGGGCACCACACACTGCTGCCAGTACCAGGGGCACCATACACACTGCTGCCAGTACCAGGGGCACCATACACACTGCTGCCAGTACCAGGGGCACCACACACACTGCTGCCAGTACCAGGGGCACCATA
>WNGS01003553.1:22796-41147 GCA_020271785.1 Procambarus virginalis
TTAAGGTAAGGGAAGAGACATAAACACAATAATAAACAAGTGCCTCTTAATAACAATAAAAACAAACTTTGACAATAAAGGCAAAGTCTTAGGCTTAATGGTGCAGAGTAACAAGTGGAAAACTTTTCCTGTCAATATATGTACTATGGTCGTCATAGTTACTATAAGTACTACACAACCAGGAGGATGGGCTGACAGTTTGTGTGTTGTCGTGGGGGAGGGAGTGAGCTACAACAGTGCCTGGAGTGACCACAAGTGGGAAGAAACTATACAATACAGGTCCACGTGGAAACCTTCCAATTCTTAGCCCACTTTCCCAAACTAAGATGGTCTCGGGAGGGAGTACAAGTCATCTTCCCAATATATGCCAGCTGGAGGAGCACACACACTAACTAGTTAAGCTTAACGGCCAGACACTTGGAGACGCCAACTTTGCACGCTGATTCCTGTGGAGTATGAGCCCAACATGGTCGGCTCCAGGTCGACACAATTCAAGAGGTACAGAGCCATGAACTATATCAAACCCTACTTCCAGCTTAAGTAGATATAGATAACTAATATTAAGTTACACAATAGAATACTTCACAATGCAAGAAGTACTGCAATAGAAAATGGTTTCTCGGTTATTAACTGACAAACTTTGCTCATTACCTGCAGGGGAAAACCCCAAGACAAGAACCGGTGTTACAGGGCTACACACACTATACAGGGCTACCACACACTGTACAGGGCTACCCCACACACACACTGTACAGGGCTACCACACACACTGTACAGGCTACCCCCACACACTGTACAGGGCTACCACACACACTGTACTGGGCTACCCCACACACACACACTATACAGGGCTACCACGCATACTGTACTGGGCTACCACACACACTGTACAGGGCTACCACACACACACTGTACTGGGCTACCACACACACACTGTACTGGGCTACCCCACACACTGTACTGGGCTACCACACACTGTACAGGGCTACCACACACACTGTACAGGGCTACCCCACACACTGTACTGGGCTACCACACACACTGTACAGGCTACCACACACACTGTACTGGGCTACCACACACACACACACTGTACTGGGCTACCACACACACACACACTGTACTGGGCTACCACACACACACACACACTGTACTGGGCTACCACACACACACACACACTGTACTGGGCTACCACACACACACACACTGTACTGGGCTACCACACACACACTGTACTGGGCTACCACACACACACTGTACTGGGCTACCACACACACACACTGTACTGGGCTACCACACACACACTGTACTGGGCTACCACACACACACTGTACTGGGCTACCACACACACACACACACTGTACTGGGCTACCACACACACACTGTACTGGGCTACCACACACACTGTACAGGGCTACCACACACACTGTACTGGGCTACCACACACACTGTACTGGGCTACCCCCACACACTGTACTGGGCTACCACACACACTGTACTGGGCTACCACACACACTGTACAGGGCTACCACACACACTGTACTGGGCTACCCCACACACTGTACTGGGCTACCACACACACTGTACAGGGCTACCCCACACACTGTACTGGGCTACCCACACACTGTACTGGGCTACCACACACACTGTACTGGGCTACCCCACACTCTGTACTGGGCTACCACACACCCTGTACTGGGCTACCACACACACTGTACTGGGCTACCACACACACTGTACTGGGCTACACACACACACACTGTACTGGGCTACCACACACACTGTACTGGGTTACCACACACACACTGTACTGGGCTACCACACACACTGTACTGGGCTACCCCACACATTGTACTGGGCTACCCACACATTGTACTGGGCTACCCACACACTGTACTGGGCTACCACACACACACTGTACTGGGCTACCACACACACACACTGTACTGGGCTACCACACACACTGTACTGGGCTACCACACACACACACTGTACTGGGCTAACACACACACTGTACTGGGCTACCACACACACACACTGTACTGGGCTACCACACACACTGTACTGGGCTACCACACACACACTGTACTGGGCTACCACACACACTGTACTGGGCTACCACACACACACTGTACTGGGCTACCACACACACACTGTACTGGGCTACCACACACACACACTGTACTGGGCTACCACACACACACACACTGTACAGGGCTACCCACACACTGTACTGGGCTACCACACACACTGTACTGGGCTACCGCGCACACACACTGTACAGGGCTACCCCACACACTGTACTGGGCTACCACACACACACTGTACTGGGCTACCACACACACACACACACTGTACAGGGCTACCCCACACACTGTACTGGGCTACCACACACACTATACAGGGACCCCCACACACTGTACTGGGATACCACACACACTGTACTGGGCTACCCACACACTGTACAGGGCTACCCCACACACTGTACAAGGCTACCAGACACACTGTACAGGGCTACCACACACACTGTACTGGGCTACCACACACACACACACTGTACTGGGCTACCACACACTGTACAGGGCTACAACACACACACTGTACTGGGCTACCACACACACACACTGTACTGGGCTACCACACACACACACTGTACTGGGCTACCACACACACACACTGTACTGGGCTACCACACACACACACTGTACTGGGCTACCACACACACACTATACTGGGCTACCACACACACACACACTGTACTGGGCTACCACACACACACACACTGTACTGGGCTACCACACACACACACACACTGTACTGGGCTACCACACACACACACACTGTACTGGGCTACCACACACACACACTGTACTGGGCTACCACACACACACACTGTACTGGGCTACCACACACACACTGTACTGGGCTACCACACACACACTGTACTGGGCTACCACACACACACTGTACTGGGCTACCACACACACACACTGTACTGGGCTACCACACACACACACTGTACTGGGCTACCACACACACACACTGTACTGGGCTACCACACACACACTGTACTGGGCTACCACACACACACACTGTACTGGGCTACCACACACACTGTACAGGGCTACCCACACACACTGTACAGGGCTACCCCACACACACTGTACAGGGCTACCCCACACACACACACTGTACAGGGCTACCACACACACTGTACAGGGCTACCACACACACACTGTACTGGGCTACCACACACACACTGTACTGGGCTACCACACACACACACACACACTGTACAGGGCTACCACACACACTGTACTGGGCTACCACACACACACACTGTACAGGGCTACCACACACACACACTGTACTGGGCTACCACACACACACACTGTACTGGGCTACCACACACACACACTGTACTGGGCTACCACACACACTGTACTGGGCTACCACACACACTGTACAGGGCTACCCCACACACTGTACAGGGCTACCCACACACTGTACAGGGCTACCACACTGTACAGGGCTACCACACACACTGTACTGGGCTACCACACACACACACTGTACAGGGCTACCACACACACACACTGTACTGGGCTACCACACACACACACTGTACAGGGCTACCACACACACACACTGTACTGGGCTACCACACACACACACACACTGTACAGGGCTACCACACACACTGTACAGGGCTACCACACACACACACTGTACAGGGCTACCACACACACACACTGTGCAGGGCTACCACACACACACTGTACAGGGCTACCACACACACTGTACAGGGCTACCACACACACACACTGTACTGGGCTACCACACACACACTGTACTGGGCTACCACACACACACTGTACTGGGCTACCACACACACACACACTGTACTGGGCTACCACACACACACACTGTACTGGGCTACCACACACACTGTACTGGGCTACCACACACACTGTACTGGGCTACCACACACACACTGTACTGGGCTACCACACACACACTGTACTGGGTTACCACACACACTGTACTGGGCTACCACACACTGTCCTTGGCTACCACACACACTGTACTGGGCTACCACACACACTGTACAGGGCTACCACACACACAAACTGTACAGGGCTACCACACACACACACTGTACAGGGCTACCACACACACACACTGTACAGGGCTACCACACACACACACTGTACAGGGCTACCACACACACACACTGTACAGGGCTACCACACACACACACTGTACAGGGCTACCACACACACAAACTGTACAGGGCTACCACACACACACTGTACAGGGCTACCACACACACACTGTACAGGGCTACCACACACACACACTGTACAGGGCTACCACACACACACACTGTACAGGGCTACCACACACACACACTGTACTGGGCTACCACACACACACACTGTACTGGGCTACCACACACACACACTGTACTGGGCTACCACACACACACACACTGTACTGGGCTACCACACACACACTGTACTGGGCTACCACACACACACTGTACTGGGCTACCACACACACACTGTACTGGGCTACCACACACACACACTGTACTGGGCTACCACACACACACACTGTACTGGGCTACCAAACACACACTGTACTGGGCTACCACACACACACACTGTACTGGGATACCACACACACTGTACAGGGCTACCCCACACACACTGTACAGGGCTACCCCACACACACACTGTACAGGGCTACCACACACACTGTACAGGGCTACCGCACACACACTGTACTGGGCTACCACACACACACTGTACTGGGCTACCACACACACACACACACTGTACAGGGCTACCACACACACTGTACTGGGCTACCACACACACACACTGTACAGGGCTACCACACACACACACTGTACTGGGCTACCGCACACACACACTATACTGGGCTACCACACACACACACACTGTACTGGGCTACCACACACACACTGTACTGGGCTACCACACACACTGTACTGGGCTACCACACACACTGTACAGGGCTACCCCACACACTGTACAGGGCTACCCCACACACTGTACAGGGCTACCACACTGTACAGGGCTACCACACACACTGTACTGGGCTACCACACACACACACTGTACAGGGCTACCACACACACACACTGTACTGGGCTACCACACACACACACTGTACTGGGCTACCACACACACACACTGTACAGGGCTACCACACACACACACTGTACTGGGCTACCACACACACACACACTGTACAGGGCTACCACACACACTGTACAGGGCTACCACACACACACACTGTGCAGGGCTACCACACACACACTGTACAGGGCTACCACACACACACTGTACTGGGCTACCACACACACTGTACAGGGCTACCACACACACACACACTGTACTGGGCTACCACACACACACTGTACTGGGCTACCACACACACTGTACAGGGCTACCACACACACACACACTGTACAGGGCTACCACACACACACACTGTACTGGGCTACCACACACACACTGTACTGGGCTACCACACACACACTGTACTGGGCTACCACACACACACTGTACTGGGCTACCACACACACACACTGTACTGGGCTACCACACACACACACTGTACTGGGCTACCACACACACACACTGTACTGGGCTACCACACACACTGTACTGGGCTACCACACACACTGTACTGGGCTACCACACACACACTGTACTGGGCTACCACACACACTGTACTGGGCTACCACACACTGTCCTGGGCTACCACACACACTGTACTGGGCTACCACACACACTGTACAGGGCTACCACACACACAAACTGTACAGGGCTACCACACACACACACACTGTACAGGGCTACCACACACACACACTGTACAGGGCTACCACACACACACACTGTACAGGGCTACCACACACACACACTGTACAGGGCTACCACACACACAACTGTACAGGGCTACCACACACACACTGTACAGGGCTACCACACACACACTGTACAGGGCTACCACACACACACACTGTACAGGGCTACCACACACACACACTGTACAGGGCTACCACACACACTGTACTGGGCTACCACAAACACACACACTGTACTGGGCTACCACACACACACACTGTACAGGGCTACCACACACACTGTACTGGGCTACCACACACACTGTACAGGGCTACCCCACACACTGTACTGGGCTACCACACACACACACACACTGTGTGTGTAGTAGCCCAGTACCAGGGGCACCACACACACAAGCTGCCAGTACCAGGGGCACCATACACACTGCTGCCAGTACCAGGGGCACCACACACACTGCTGCCAGTACCAGGGGGCACCACACACACTGCTGCCAGTACCAGGGGCACCACACACACTGCTGCCAGTACCAGGGGCACCACACACACTGCTGCCAGTACCAGGGGGCACCACACACACTGCTGCCAGTACCAGGGGCACCACACACACTGCTGCCAGTACCAGGGGCACCACACACACTGCTGCCAGTACCAGGGGCACCACACACACTGCTGCCAGTACCAGGGGCACCACACACTGCTGCCAGTACCAGGGGCACCATACACACTGCTGCCAGTACCAGGGGCACCATACACACTGCTGCCAGTACCAGGGGCACCACACACTGCTGCCAGTACCAGGGGCACCATACACACTGCTGCCAGTACCAGGGGCACCATACACACCGCTGCCAGTACCAGGGGCACCATACACACCGCTGCCAGTACCGGGGGCACCATACACACCGCTGCCAGTACCAGGGGCACCACACACTGCTGCCAGTACCAGGGGCACCATACACACTGCTACCAGTACCAGGGGCACCACACACTGCTGCCAGTACCAGGGCACCACACACTGCTGCGAGTACCAGGGGCAANCCTGCTAGTGCTGGGTAATCCCTGCTAGTGCAGGGTAATCCTGCTAGTGCAGGGTAATCCCTACTAGTGCTGGGTAATCCTACTAGTGCAGGGTAATCCCTACTAGTGCAGGGTAATCCCTGCTAGTGCTGGGTAATCCCTGCTAGTGCAGGGTAATCCCTGCTAGTGCTGGGTAATCCCTGCTAGTGCTGGGTAATCCCTACTAGTGCTGGGTAATCCCTGCTCGTTATGGGTAACCCCTGCTAGTGCAGGGTAACCCCTGCTAGTGCAGGGTAATCCCTACTAGTGCAGGGTAATCCCTGCTAGTGCTGGGTAATCCCTACTAGTGCAGGGTAATCCCTACTAGTGCAGGGTAATCCCTGCTAGTGCAGGGTAATCCCTACTAGTGCAGGGTAATCCCTACTAGTGCAGGGTAATCCCTACTAGTGCAGGGTAATCCCTACTAGTGCAGGGTAATCCCTACTAGTGCAGGGTAATCCCTGCTAGTGCTGGGTAATCCCTACTAGTGCAGGGTAATCCCTACTAGTGCAGGGTAATCCCTGCTAGTGCAGGGTAATCCCTACTAGTGCAGGGTAATCCCTACTAGTGCAGGGTAATCCCTGCTAGTGCTGGGTAATCCTGCTAGTGTTTGTGTGAGCTAGTTAATCCATTTGATGTTTTACTCTGTGATTAATTCCAAGGGCGTTCTACCAGCTGATTAATTTAACTTATTAATCCTGCAAGCGTAGAGCTCACTGATTACCATACTGCTGTGCCGCTGGTCCACACTCCGGCCGCTGTGCCGCTGGTCCACACTCCGGCCGCTGTGCCGCTGGTCCATACTCCGGCCGCTGTGCCGCTGGTCCATACTCCGGCCGCTGTGCCGCTGGTCCATACTCCGGCCGCTGTGCCGCTGGTCCATACTCCGGCTGCTGTGCCGCTGGTCCGTACTCCGGCTGCTGTGCCGCTGGTCCATACTCCGGCTGCTGTGCCGCTGGTCCGTACTCCGGCTGCTGTGCCGCTGGTCCGTACTCCGGCTGCTGTGCCGCTGGTCCGTACTCCGGCTGCTGTGCCGCTGGTCCGTACTCCGGCTGCTGTGCCGCTGGTCCATACTCCGGCTGCTGTGCCGCTGGTCCATACTCCGGCTGCTGTGCCGCTGGTCCATACTCCGGCCGCTGTGCCGCTGGTCCATACTCCGGCCGCTGTGCCGCTGGTCCATACTCCGGCTGCTGAATTAATCTCACTGATAATGTATCAGCTAATTAATCCCTCAGGTGTTTTCCAATTGATTAATCCCCCCATGGTTCAACTTGTCTGTTAAGTATGACGAATGGGGCCACCTGTCATGTGGTTCACCTGGGCACCACCTGTCAGGTGGTTCACCTGGGCGCCACCTGTCATGTGGTTCACCTGGGCACCACCTGTCATGTGGTTCACCTGGGCACCACCTGTCATGTGATTCACCTGGGCGCCACCTGTCATGTGGTTCACCTGGGCGCCACCTGTCATGTGGTTCACCTGGGCGCCACCTGTCAGGTGGTTCACCTGAGCACCACCTGTCATGTACAGAGGTGCTACTTGCTGGCTGCCTGTCCCGTAGAAGTCATTTAATACCTGGCTAAGATCTCTGACACCGTTACTCCGGCCACACTAACATCGTGAGCAGACGACACTGGTGGCGAGAGCTCTCACAACCCCAGCCCAACTACCCCTCCAGGCTGGAGGACCACCGCTGCTTCCACCGCCTCAGGCAGAGTCGTGTTGCAAGGGGGGTTGCAGGTGTCTGCTGGTCATGTCGTGGTGGGGTGTCTGGTGGTCATGTCGTGGTGGGGTGTCTGGTGGTCATGTCGTGGTGGGGTGTGTCTGGTGGTCATGTCGTGGTGGGGTGTCTGGTGGTCATGTCGTGGTGGGGTGTGTCTGGTGGTCATGTCGTGGTGGGGTGTCTGGTGGTCATGTCGTGGTGGGGTGTCTGGTGGTCATGTCGTGGTGGGGAGTCTGGTGGTCATGTCGTGGTGGTGTGTCTGCTGGTCATGTCGTGGTGGTGTGTCTGGTGGTCATGTCGTGGTGGTGTGTGTCTGGTGGTCATGTCGTGGTGGTGTGTCTGCTGGTCATGTCGTGGTGGTGTGTGTCTGGTGGTCATGTCGTGGTGGTGTGTCTGGTGGTCATGTTGTGGTGGTGGTGTGTCTGGTGGTCATGTCGTGGTGGTGTGTCTGGTGGTCATGTCGTGGTGGTGTGTCTGGTGGTCATGTTGTGGTGGTGGTGTGTCTGGTGGTCATGTTGTGGTGGTGTGTCTGGTGGTCATGTGGTGGTGGTGTGTCTGGTGGTTATGTTGTGGTGGTGGTGTGTCTGGTGGTCATGTTGTGGTGGTGTGTCTGGTGGTCATGTTGTGGTGGTGTGTCTGGTGGTCATGTTGTGGTGGTGTGTCTGCTGGTCATGTCGTGGGGTGTCTGCTGGCCTCAACCTTCCCTCTGGCCATTATCAGCCGAGGACAATTCCTTCACTTATACGTCCATTGCCACAAACTTGTAACAATGTCCCGTTTTCCTGTAGAATTGATATTTTTTAATTTTTTTCGAGTTGACAGAGTTGGAATTTGATGAGCGGAGTGTTAATCAGGTTAAAAAACAACAATAACGTAACTCTGGCCACCAAAATCATCAGGCATTTGTGGCAAAATGTTGAATTTTGAATACACCAACTAAGCAGTTAATTCTGCTCATTTCCAGGAGGATTTTTTTTAATTTTATTCGATCAGTATTAAACAAAAAAAATCGAAAATTGTAACAAATTATTTGGATGTGAAGGAGCAATATTGCGTTCACTGTGTGTATAGTGACCTGTCCTCCCATACTCTGTCCTCCCATGTACTCGGGTGTATGTGGTTGTGTTCATGGTGTTCAGCTACCTGTCCTCCCATGTACTCTGGTGTATGTGCTTGTGTTCACCGTGTTCAGCTACTTGTCCTCCCATACTATGTATTCACCTATGTACAAATAACACTGAAAATGATCTTAATGAACATTATGACTCATCCGTGCCTCTAGATGCCATTCACGCCACTGTTTCGCTGTTCCTAGTTTTGAACACTGCTTGTCTAGTAAACTTCCCCTGAGGATGTTGGATGTCGTAATCATATCCCCCTATTCCTCCTCCTCCTCCTCCTCTCCCACTTGGGCTGGAGGGTAGAGCGACGGTCTCGCTTCATGCAGGTCGGCGTTCAACCCCCGACCATCCAAGTGGTTGGACACCATTCCTTACCCTCCCCCCTGTCCCATCCCAAATCCTTATCCTGACCCGTTCCAAGTGCTGTATAGTCGTGATGGTTTGGCGCTTTCCCCTGATAATTCCCTTCCCTCCAACTTGGAAAGGTTCTCGAGTCTGCCTCGTAGCTCTGTCCCCTCAGCTCTTACAACATTGGTTACACACAAAGTACGAAGTTAGTTGTTACAGGTTGTGAGTTCCTGCAGCTCCTCAGGTGGTGGGAAGAGAAACCCTAACGGTTCTAAGGTATGTTCTTGCTATGATTGGCTTAGAACCCGATCCTTAAAAAAACTAGTGGCATTTTGACCCCAGGCGCCAAGTGCCTCGGGAGCAATGGGTACAAAACTGTAGTGTTGCTGCAGGTCTCTGTACTCACGAGACTTAAGTGATTCCCTGTGAGTAGCAGCACCACCAGAATGTGCAATACTGCAGTCAATGTAGGTGTTAGCCAGGGACGATAGGCCCGTGTAGTGCCATACCAGCTGTCTGCGGGTCTTCCAGGGTCCACTGTGGTCCCGTCTGGACGACCACAGGCTCTTCACCTACGGGCCATTGTGTATATATATGCTTTGTCGTCGATGATATGCGACGGACGTCTCATGTTGTATTGACAACACTAAAGCTTTTCTCACTCATATTCTAACGCTCCATTGCTCTCACGTTCCCTCTCGCTCTTTCCTCCTCTCTCGCGCCCTCTCTTTCTCTCACCCTAATCTTAGCCCCGTTGAACGATACCTGGATTTCGGCGGCTTTCCATAATATTCGCAAAGTTGAAAAGGTAAAGGACCACATTTCTCCTCTTAATATCTTCCCCTTTCTCTCCCTGTCTTTCACAGGCATCTCTCTCTCTCTCTCTCTTTCTCTTTCTCTCTGTCTCTCTCTCTCTCTCTCTCTCTCTCTCTCTCTCTCTCTCTCCTCTCAATCCCAAAATACCTCACAATTAGCGGAAGGGCAGTTTGTGCACAGCCAAGTATTGATCGCAGAGAGCAGGTTTAACTGGCCATGACTAAACAATGATGCCTACTGTGTTGTTCCCTGGTTAATTACCCTTAACAGTTTTGATACTGTGAGGCAATACCTGTTAACACAATGCAGGGGGGGGGGGGGGGAACACGGACACCTGGCTGTAAACACACACACACACACACACACAACACACACACACACACACACACACACACACACACACACACACACACTAGGGCTGGGTGGTGATGGGCAGAGGGAGTGGGGGGGGGAGGTCTAATTGGTAACCAGCCCTATTGCAATAACACCCAACAACAACAACATGCACTACACAGGTGTACATACCCCCAGGGCGTGGGTGGGGGAGGGTGGGCGTGAGTGGGGGAGGGCGGGGGAGGTTGGGGAGGGTGGGCAGGTGGGTGGGGCTGGCGGCGTCTGCCTCAACAAGCAACACGTGATGGTGTTCACAAGTGTTTGTCTAAACATCATTAGTATCTTCCATATATTATTATTATCAGCCAAGATATTATAATTGTTTACATAATCAGCTGGAGGCATGAGGAGGAGTCGAACCTGCACACTGCGTAAAGCACAAGCCTTAGTACTCTGTTGTTGTTGTTTTAGATTTAGCTACTTAGAACCAAGTGTCCATGTAGCACGGGCTATGGTGAGCCCGTAAATACTCAGTGTACAGGTTCGAATCCTCCTTACGGCTCCTACTGATTTTCTCCTTGATAAATCAGGCTAATATGATTACTGTGTGACTTCTTAATATGTTTATGATCATCAGTAGTAGTAACCATGGTCATTATCAAGGTGGTCATAACGATGCCAGGGCCACAATGTGCCTAGTTTTATACACTCATGTTTTGATGAGCACATTTCCTTTGATCACAGTCACAATGGAATAGTATTTTTAATGTTTACCCCCTCTCTTACTCTTTGTTTCGCTGGCTGTATTATCTCTCTACCCCCACCCCCCCCCATCTCTCTCTCTCTCTCATTCCGTTACACTTCTCCTCCCCCCTCCAGTTTTCCCATGGTTGCCATGACTGGCAATCCCAATCATTATGGACGAAGAGGAGGTGGCCGCGGGAGAGAATCAGTCATAGCGAGAATCCATCTAGGATACAAATATCCATGGAGACTTGGGATGGAAACAACAGTTGATCAGCAGAGCAGCAAGATCTGTGGTGAGAGTGACGGACACCGCCTTGACCACTACCTGAGACAATGTGAACATCTAACACACATCAGAAACGTGTGTACCATAATAAACTCAAATATATATATTGTTCTTAAAAAATTACCCCATTTTGCACCAGCAAGATAACGTCAACTTTATGGGTTGACCAATGTTAATCTTGTTTGATAAGCTGTTCACTTGAGACAGTTAAGCAAGTCCCAGCTGTGTCTGGGTACAAGTGACAGGATGAACAACCCAGCGGGTTTTCTTCCTATTGGGGAGTGTTGTACATGCTGCTATGGCGGTGTGTCCACTCACAGGATGAGTGGCGCTGCCCAATACTGTCACTAATGGGGTGTGTCCACTCACAAGATGAGTGGCGCTGCCCAATACTGTCACTAATGGGGTGTGTCCACTCACAAGATGAGTGGCGCTGCCCAATAAACTCGACCCTCGGGGCAAAATGTACAAATTTAAAATAGGGAGAGGGAGGTCGGGGGCCTTACCTTACGGAGCAGGGGCCAGATTCACGAAGCAGTTACGCAAGTACTTACGAACGTGCACATCTTTCCTCAATCTTTGATGGCTTTGGTTACATTTATTAAACAGTTTACAAGCATGACAACTTCCCAATCAACTGTTGTTATTGTTATAAACAGCCTCCTGGTGCTTCGGAGCTCATTAACTGTTTAATAATTGTAAACAAAGCCGCCAAAGATTGAGAAAAGATGTACAGGGTCGTAAGTGTTTGAGTAACTGCTTCGTGAGTCTGGCCCCAGGACGCAGGACCTCGTAGTATGGTGGAAGAGTCCTGGCAGAGCCTACGAGGACGGTGGCACGAAAAGCAACCTTTCGTGCACTGCTCACCTGCGTGTATATGTTTGTAAACAAGGCTCCTCGATCTCGGAGAGTAACGCAAACACTAAACACTTCGCGAGAGAACGCATTTGCGTGTTGCATCTGTTTGTTAAACAGACACGTGGGTGTTCCAAATGTTTGTTAAAGAGACACGTGGGGTGTTGCATCTGTTTGTTAAGGTTGACCTTAAGTGTTCTCGCCAGATGCGCGCGGTCATTTGTAAACCTGACCCTGTTAGTGACTCTGCCCAACATATGTTTAACAGTAACAGATAATTCATACAACAGATTTAAAAAATATATATAATTATATTATTACTAACAAATGTCTCTATTTTGATACTATTAAAGCGCAATAGAAACTACTGAAGTAAAAGCCTTTACTTGTCATATTACACTTTGTAGAGTTGAGTTCCTTCACTCTTAGTCAGGACTCAGGAGTCGTGGGTTCACATCCCGGGTGGGACAGAAATGTTTGGGCACGTTTCGTTTAACCTAATGCCTCTGTTCACTTAGCAGGAAATTGGTACACGTGAATTAAACAAAGTTTTAGGGTTATATCATGGGGGGGGGGTCAATAGTTGGACCTTAGGGGGGGGGGAGGACCGTCGATGTGAGCTAAATGTATATAAACAGGTGAATCGCCAATTAAAAACACGAGTAATTGTGAGTGCGGAATGAGGAGGTGAGTGAGAGATGGTGAGGTATATGAGGAGGTAAGTGAGACATGGTGAGGTATATGAGGAGGTGAGACACGGTGAGGTACATGAGGAGGTGAGTGAGATAACATGAACTTGTCTACTCACTTTGAGAGGTTCTCCTCCTCCAGGTGTTTCAGCTTCTTCTTTCTCTTCTCGTCTCTTCTGTCGTCTTTTTTCTTCTTCTTGTCCTCTGCTTCCAGAGTCACGTGACAGTTGGACTCTATGTCTATATCATCAGGTAACAACTGGTGGTGTAGTGATGGTAATGGTTGTGGTTGTTGATGGTGGTGGTGTTGTTGTTGTTGCTGATGATGTTGGTGCTGCTGTTGATGATGCTGCTGCTGCTGTGGCGGCGGTGGTTGTTGCTGCTGCTGGTGCTGCTGTTGTTGCTGTTGTTGCTGAGGTTGTTGGTAGTGTTGGAGGTGGTGGTGGTGGTGGTGGTGATGGAGGTGGAGCTGCTGGCCCACCTCCAGCTCTTGTACTAGGAGGTCGTCGTCTGCCTCGGGCGGGCGGGCGTGGTTTTGTACACTGGTGTCGGTGTTGGTCTTCACCTCCACCTTGGGTTTTAGCTTCACTTTCGCCTTCTTCTCCCGCCTCTCCTCCGCGTGGTTGTTCTCCGTCTTGACTCTACGCTCGAGGATGGTGTGCGTCTCGTACTCCCTCGTACCCTCCTTCGCTTTTAACCGGTTCTCCAGGCTCCATTTACCCTCAGTCTCGTCGTTGAGTTCCTTCAGGTGGTTGTTGTTCTTGGGTGGCTTCTCCGCGGCCTTGGAGTGCCTGCTGGAGCGGCGGCCTTCGCGGATCTTGGTGCCGTGTCTCTCCGTGTCCAGCGGCACCTCGTGTAGCTCCGTGGCCTCCTGCAGCCTCGTCGTGCGTCGGGGCGCCACCTCCGTGTACCGCTCACACTCACCGTTTGCTTCTCGGGACTTGCCGTTCCTGCAGCAGAGGGAGAGAGAGCCTCAGTTAAGACGAAGGTCGTCACTACAGTTACTTATCATATACACCTAGACACACACACACACAACACGCTCACACACACACACACACACACACACACACACACCACACACAACACACACACACACACACACACACACACACACACACACACACACACACACACACACACACACACACACCACACACACACCCACACCCACACCACACACACACATAAATATCCATGGTGGTGTGGTCTTAAGACTAGGTAGCGAGTGGAGTGACCCCTTGGTCGTCCAGGTTTGAGTCCTGGTGGGGCGAAATAGTTTATAGTCGTTGACAAACGTTGTACTCAAAACATTAGACAAAATAATTAAAAGCAAATGGGCAAAACACCTGAAGAGAAATGATAAAATAACAGTACTATGAATTTCGGAGAGGAAGATGCTGAACACAGATCGGAGAGATCTACGCAGTTTCTACGACACAGATTTCATAAGAGATGGTTGGGTTGACGGTGCTTATCTGGACATTAAAAATAGGCTATGGACTGAGTCCGAAACAAGAATTTGTTTTGGAAATTGGAACATACTGGATGGGTGACAGGGAGACTTCTAACATGGATTACAATTTTTTGTGCCCCAAAATTGAAGGCAATAATCAAGAGGTAATGTATCAGATTGGAGAAATGTTACTAGTGGAGCACCACAGCTGCACCAGTAATGGTCACTGTCTATACTTACTCTACCAGAAGGAATACACAATTATATGACCATATATGATGATAAAGGCACCCTACTGGGCAAGGTTAGAAACTTAGACGAATGCCCACAAGTCCTGCAACAACACTTCGGCATGATTACCATGCCCTGCAACACCTCGACATGATTACCATGCCCTTGCAACAACACCTGGACATAATTACCATGCCGCTGCAACAACACCTGGACATAATTACCATGCCCTTGCAACAACACCTGGACATAATTACCATGCCCTTGCAACAACACCTGGACATAATTACCATGCCGCTGCAACAACACCTGGACATAATTACCATGCCCTTGCAACAACACCTGGACATAATCACCATGCCGCTGCAACACCTCGGACATGAATCACCATGCCCTTGCAACAACACCTGGACATAATTACCATGCCGCTTGCAACAACACCTGGACATAATTACCATGCCCTTGCAACAACACCTGGACATAATTACCATGCCCTTGCAACAACACCTGGACATAATTACCATGCCGCTGCAACAACACCTGGACATAATTACCATGCCCTTGCAACAACACCTGGACATAATACCATGCCCTGCAACAACACACTGGACATAATTACCATCCCTTGCAACAACACCTGGACATAATTACCATGCCGCTGCAACAACACCTGGACATAATTACCATGCCCTTGCAACAACACCTCGACATAATTACCATGCCCTTGCAACAACAGACAAAATAAGTTTAGGGGAGGGATAAAATCTAGCAAATGGAATTGAATGTGAATAAATGGCAGGTTATAATGAAAAAATAGGCCTACACACAACCTACAAATTATGTGAAAACTTTAAAGGAATTCTGACAAAAAGCTGGACGAAGGTTCGGGAGAGAAAATTGTCACCTGAGGACCACATAAAAAAAATTGCGAGGAGCGTATGCTTACACTTTCCAACTTTTGAATTTTACATGCGCGCGGACGACGAGCAAGCGAGCGGAGACGAGAGGAGAGATGAGGAGAGAGTATGCGAGAGAGAGAGAGGAGAGAGGTAGGAGAGGAGAGAGAGGCAGGAGAGAGGAGAGAGGAGAGAGAGAGGAGAGAGAGATTAAGCGTTATATTTAGCAATGTGCAGGAAGTTTTAAGCATGGGTGGGTCAAATGGATCTCATAAAGCAGAAAGTTAGCGGGTTGTGTTATGAGCGGTGCGTGAGGGGCAAATGAGGGTGGCACGATGCTGCTGATCATGGTCTCACCCCTACATGCTCGTGCAACACTGCCAACTGTGCACACACACAACCACGTACTAGCCCACCCCTAGCCCGGCCCCATCCCGGCCGTCGGCCAGCGAACCCTGGAAGACGTCCCCATCTTCCCGTCTTTAGAAGTTAGAAGATTGGGGCATGCTCCTAACTCATCACAAACTTGACTAAGAGGCCCGCTAAAAATCAATGTTCCCTACCAAATGTGTGTCTGTTGATGGCCCTGGCGCTCTCTTCCCAAGTCCTGTTGCTCTACCGTTGATAAGACTCACTCATAAGAAGCTTTAATGTTCTCGCGGAGGAACTTATCCGCAGGCAAAAACATCTTGGAAAAAGTCTGGAGGCAAAAAATAAAAAAAACTCAATCCTGGGCTGCGACCAGCAGACGCAGAAGACAAAAACTATGCCGACCCGACAAGTCCAGATATCAGTTCCCCCTCGGCTGGCTGGAGGAGACCCCTCCCACCAGGTTGGCCAAGGTGGTGGCGGAGGTGGTGGGGAGTGGGTGGGGGAGTCGGGGTGGGGACGGGAGGGACGGAAGTTTTTTTTTTTTTCGGGGGGGGGGGGGAGTAAAGAGGAGGAAGGCCAGGTGAAGTGGAAGTATAGAAGTGGGAAATACAGTGAGAGGTATGAAAGCAGGCGTGGCTGTCCGCCTTGCTGACACCAGATGTGTGGGTGTTTGGCAGCTAAGCTAGGTGGCTCCCTCTTGTCAGGGAGCTGTGAGTGTGTTGAGAGGTCTCACATGTTTGTTCACCATATATATGGATTCTATAGAGAATCTGAGTAGCATTCATATATACACACTCCGATTGCTTCCACACATGTTGTTCCTGTTTAATGGCTCTTTGTTTATTATTATTATTATGCGAATTGTTTATACATATTGTATTTATCGAGTTGCTCATAAATACTTGTATGAACGAGGAGGTATTTCTACCTCTCATACCTCTTCTTTTCGCGTTTGGCCCCCACCCCCACACGTCCCCCCAGTGGGTGGCCGCCTAACTCTGCCCGAGTTAAGCGGCCAGATACTGTTGAGACACCCAACTTTGCACGCTGATTCCTGTGGAGTATGACCCACATGGTCGGCTCCAGGTCGACACAATTTAAGAGGGGACAGCATGCAGCGGTCACATGCTCACCCCCCATGATGATTTTAGCAGTGCAACAGACTCCCAGTCTCTAAAAGCTTTGAATAAAAAAATCTTATATTTAAAATACTCCGCACTGATTCTTGGGAAAATTAACACAAATTTTATATTCGACATATAAAACACGTGACTTGTAAACCAAGCCACTGCCCTCCCTAATGCCCATTCATGGCAACACTCCCATCATGAAGCCATCCATCCTACCTCCCTCAGGCCTCTCTCACAAATCTCTCTCGCCTCAAGCTAGGATAGAGAGATAAAGTGATGAAGGAAGAGATAGAGAGAGAGAGAGATAAGAGAGAGAGAGAGAACACACAGGCACTACAGGTCTCCCTATAGATATACACTTCAGAATCTTACTTATAACATGCATAATTA
>WNGS01003555.1:0-13399 GCA_020271785.1 Procambarus virginalis
GTACACCCCTTAGTCACAGTGATTAGTACACCCCCTGAGTCACAGAGATGGCTACACTCCCTAAGTCACACGATGGCTACACTCCTTGAGTCATAGAGATGGCTACACCCCCTGAGTCACAGAGATTGCTACACTCATGAGTCATAGAGATGGCTACACCCCTTAGTCACAGAGATGGTACACCCCCTGAGTCACAGAGATGGCTACACTCCCTGAGGCACAGAGATGGCTACATCCCTGAGACACAAAGATGGCTACACTCCCTGAGTCATAGAGATGGCTACAACCCCTGAGTCAGAGATGGCTACACTCCCCGAGTCACCGATATAGCTAAACCCCCCGAGTCAGAAAGATGGCTACACCCCTTGAGTGACAGAGATGGCTGCACCCTCCCGAGTCACAGAGATGGCTACACTCCTGAGTCACAGAGATGGTTACACTCCCTGAGTCACAGAGATGGCTACACCCCCTGAGTCATAGAGACGGCTACACCCCCTGAGTCATAGAGATGGCTTCACTCCCTGAGTCACACAGATGTCTACACTCCCTGAGTCATAGAGATGGCTACACTCCCTGAGTCACACAGATGGCTACACTCCCTGAGTTATAGAGATGGCTACACTCCCTGCAACATAGAAATGGCTACATCCCCTTAGTCAAAGAGATGGCTACACTCACTGAGTCATAGAGATGGCTACACTCCCTGAGTCATAGAGATGGCTACACTCCCTGAGTCATAGAGATGGCTACACCCCTGAGTCATAGAGATGGCTACACTCCCAGCGTCACAGAGATGGCTACACTCCCTAAGTCATAGAGATAGCTACAGTCCCTGAGTCACAGAGATGGCTACACTCCCTGAGTCACAGAGATGGCTACATTCCCTGAGTCACAGAGATGGCTACATTCCCTGAGTCACAGAGATGGCTACATTCCCTGAGCCACAGAGATGGCTACACTCCCTGAGTCACAGAGATGGCTACACCCCCTGAGTCATAGAGATAGCTACATTCCCTGAGTCACAGAGATGGCTACATTCCCTGAGTCACAGAGATGGCTACACTCCCTGAGTCACAGAGATGGCTAAACCCTTTGAGTCACAGAGATGGCTACATTCCCTGAGTCACAGAGATGGCTACACCCCCTGAGTCACAGAGATGGCTACACCCGCTGAGTCATAGAGATGGCTACACCCCCTGAGTCATAGAGATGGCTATACTCCCTGAGTCACACAGATGACTACGCTACCAGAGTCACAGAGATGGCTACACCCCCGAGTCACAGAGATGGCTACACCCCCTGAGTCATAGAGATGGCTACACCCCCTGAGTCACAGAGACGGCTACACCCCCTGAGTCATAGAGATGGCTACACTCCCTGAGTCACACAGATGACTACGCTCCCTGAGTCACAGAGATGGCTACACCCCCTGAGTCACATAGATGGCTACACCCCCTGAGTCACAGAGATGGCTACACCCCCTGATGCATAGTGATGGATACACCCCCTGAGTACAGGGTTAGCTACACCCCCTGAGTCATAGTGATGGCTACACCCCCTGAGTCACAGAGATGGCTACACCCCCTTAGTCATAGTGATGGCTACACCCCCTGAGTCACAGAGATGGCTACACCCCCTGAGTCATAGTGATGGCTACACCCCCCTGAGTCACAGAGATGGCTACACCCCTTGAGTCATA
This sequence comes from Procambarus virginalis, assembly GCA_020271785.1. NCBI lineage: Eukaryota > Metazoa > Arthropoda > Malacostraca > Decapoda > Cambaridae > Procambarus > Procambarus virginalis. The sequence continues at coordinate 1,700 of WNGS01003555.1, forward strand.
GTGATGGCTACACCCCCTGAGTCACAGAGATGGCTACACTCTTACCTCTGTGTCAAGCATCGCCCCAGGACATACTGAGACACACTGGGACACACTGGGACACACTGGGACACACTCTGACACACTGGGGCACACGTGTACACACTGGGACCCATTGGGACACACTCTGACACACTGGGACACACTGGGACACACTATGACACACTGGGACACACGTGTACACACTAGGACCCATTGGGACACACTCTGACACACTGGGACACACTGGGACACACTATGACACACTGGGACACACGTGTACACACTGGGACCCATTGGGACACACCGGGACACACTGGGACACACTGGGACACACTGGGACACACTGAGACACACCGGGACACACTGGGACACACTGGAACACACGGGGACACACTGGGACACACTGGGACACACTGGGACACACCGGGACTCACCAGAACACACTGGAACACACTGGGACACCCCGGGACACACTGGGACACACTCGGACACACTGGACACACAGGTACACACCAGGACACACAGGGACACACTGGGTCACACTGGGACTCACTGGGACACCCGGGACACACTGGGACAGACTAGGACATATTGGGATACACCAGGACATACCGGTACACACTAGGACACACTGGTACACACTAGGACACACTGGGACACACTGGGACACACCGGTACACACTGGGACACACTGGGACACACCGAAACACACCGGGACACACTTTGACACACTGGGATACACCAGGACAGACTGGGACACACTGGGACACACTGGGACACACTGGGACACACTGGGTCACATTGGGACACACTGGGACACACCGGGACACACTGGGACACAATGGGGACACACTGGGACTCACCGAGACACACCGGGACACACTGGGACACATTGGGACACACTGGGACACACTGGGACACACTGGAACAAACTGGGACACTCTGGGACACACTGGGACACACTCTGACACACTGGGACACACGTGTACACATTGGGACCCGTTGGGACACACCGGTACACACTGGGACACACTGGGACACACTGGGACACACTGGGACACACTGGGACACACTGGGACACACTGAGACTCACCGGAACACACTGGGACACACCGGAACACACTGGGACACCCCGGGACACACTGGGACACACTCGGACACACTGGGACACACAGGTACACACTGGGTCACACTGGGACACACTGGGACACACTGGGACACACTGGGACACACTGGGACACATTGGGACACACTGGGACACACTGGGACACACTGGGACACACCGGGACACACTGGGACACACTGGGGAAACAAGGGGACACTCTGGGGCACACCGGGAGACACCGGGACACACTCACCGGGAGACACTGGGACGCACTGGGGCACACCGGGAGACACCGGGACACACTTGGACGCAGTGAGACCACACCGTGACACACAGGGACACACTGGGACACACCGAGGCACACTGGGGACTCACCGGGACACACTGGGACACTCTGGAACACACTGGGGACACACTGGGACACACTGGGACACTCCGGGACACAATGGGACACACTGAGACACACTGCGACGCACCGGGACACACTGGGACACACTAGGATACACTGGGATACACTGGGACACACTGGTATACACCAGGACACATTGGGACACACTGGGACACTCTGGGACACACTGGGACACACCGGGGCACACCGGAACACACCGGGACTTACCAGGACACACTTGGACACACCGGGACACACCAGGACATAATGGGACACACCGGGACACACTGGGACACTCCGGGACACACTGGGACACACCGGGATACACTGGGACACACCAGGACACACCAGGACACACTGGGACACTCTGGGACACACCGGGACACAATGGGGACACACCAGGACACACTGGGGCACACTGGGACACTCTGGGACACATTGGAACACACCGGGACACACTGGGACATACCGAGACACACACGGACACACTGGGAGACACTGGTATACACCGGGACACACTGGGACACACTAGAACACACTGGGATACACTGGGACACACTGGGACACACCGAGACACACCGGACACACTGGGACACACCAGGACACACTGGGGCACTCCGGGACACATTGAGAGACACTGGGACACATTGGGACACACCGGGACACACTGGGACACACCGGGACTCACTTGGACACACTGGGACTCACCGGGACACACAGGGACATACTGGGACACACCAGGACACACTGGGACACACTGGGACACACTGGGACACACTGGACCACTGGGACACACTGAGACACACTGGGACACATTGGGACACACCGGGACACACAGCTTCCATATAAAGTATATATGGAAACTGATCAGAATTACATTTCACTTTGTAAATGCACATTAATGACACTGTGTAGAAGACACAATCGAACACTTTATGTAAGGCATACATAAATCTGTGTATCTATGTATTTACGTATATAAGTTTGCTTAGCCTTTTAAAAGCACCGACTCACCTTCAGTGGTTGATTGTTCAATAAACCCTTGAAATATATGTTTAACACATCTCTAACTCTATCCATGGAGGACAGAAGAAAATGTTATAGCTGGTTAGCATTGTAAATGTGTGGCCACGTCTGTGGTAGAAAAAAAAATGGGAAACACTGGGACACACTGGAACACATNGATGGCTACACCCACTGGTCTTAGAGATAGCTACCTCCCTGAGTCACAGAGATGGCTACACCCCCTGAGTCATAGAGATGGCTAAACCCCAAGAGTCACAGAGATGGCTACACCCCCTGAGTCACAGAGATGGCTACACTCCCTGAGTCTCAGAGATAACTACACTCCCTGAGTCACAGAGATGGCTACAGCCCCTGAATCACAGAGATAGCTACACCCCTGAGTCTCAGAGGTGGCTACACCCCCTGAGTCACAGAGATGGCTACACCCCCGAGTCACAGAGATGGCTACACTACTCGTGTCACAGAGATGGCTTCACCCCCTGAATCACAGAGATGGATACACTCCCTGAGTAACAGAGAATGCTACACCCCCTGAATCAGACAGATGGCTACACCCCCTGAGTCACAGAGATGGCTACACTCCCTGAGTCACAGAGATGGCTACACCCCTGAGTCACAGAGATGGATACACTCCCTGAGTCACATAGATGGTTACACCCCCTAAGACACAGCGATAGCTACACTCCCGGAGTCACAGAGATGGATACACTCCCTTAGTTACAGATATTGCTACACTCCCCGAGTCACATAGATGGCTACACTCCCCAAGTCGCAGAGATGGCTACATTTCCCCGAGTCACAGAGATGACTTCGCAGTCTCCGTGGTGTAGTGGTAAGACACTCGCCTGGCGTTCCGCGAGCGCTATGTCATGGGTTCGTATCCTGGCCGGGGAGGATTTACTGGGCGCAATTCCTTAACTGTAGCCTCTGTTTAACGCAACAGTAAAATGTGTACTTGGATGAAAAAACGATTCTTCGCGGCGGGGGATCGTATTCCAGGGACCTGCCCGAAACGCTACGCGTACTAGTGGCTGTACAAGAATGTAACAACTCTTGTATATATCTCAAAAAAAAAAAAAAAAAAAAAAAAAAAAAAAAAAAAAAAAAAAAAAAGATGGCTACACTCCCCGAGTCACAGAGATGGCTACACCCCCCGAATCACAGAGATGGCTACACCCCTGAGTGATAGAGATGGTTACACCCGTTGAGTCATATAGATGGCTATACCCCCTGACTTAGAGATGGCTACACTCCCCGAGTCACAGAGATGGTTAAACCCCCCGAGTCACAGAGATGGCTACACCCCCAGAATCACGGAGATGGTTACACTCCCTGAGTCACAGAGAAGGCTACACCCTCCGAGTCACAAAGATGGCTACACTCCCCTAGTCACAGAGATGGCTACACCCCCTGAGTAATAGAGATGGTTACACCCCCTGAGTCATAGAGATGGCTACATCCCCTGAGTCAGAGATGGCTACACTCCACGAGTCACAGAGATGGCTAAACCCCCAGAGTCACTGAGATGGCTACACTCGCCGAGTCACAGAGATGGCTAAACCCCCCGATTCACAGAGATGGCTACACCCCCTGAGTGATAGAGAAGGCTACACCCACTGAGTCATAGAGGTGGCTACACTCCCTGAGTCACAGAGATGGCTACACCCCTTGAGTGATAGAGAAGGCTACGTCATCTGAGTCACAGAGATGGCTACACTCCCCGAGTCACAGAGATGGCTAAACCCCGAGTCACAGAGATAGCTACACTCCCTGAGTCACAGAGGTGGCTACACTCCCTGAGTCACAGAGATGGCTACACTCCCTGAGTCACACAGATGGCTACACTTCTTGAGTCATAGAGATGGCTACACTCCCTGAGTCACAGAGATGGCTACACTCGCTGAGTCTCAGAGATGGCTACACTCCCTGAGTCATAGAGATGGCTACACCCCCTGAGTCACAGAGATTGCAACACTCCATGAGTCATAGAGATGGCTACACTTCCTGAGTCACAGAGATAGCTACACCCCTAAGTCACAGAGATGGGTACACCCCCTGAGTCATAAAGATGGCTACACTCCCTGAGTCACAGAGATGGCTACACTCCTTGAGTCATAGAGATGGCTACATCCCTGAGACACAGAGATGGCTACACCCCTTGAGTCATAGAGATGGCTAAACCCACTGAATCACAGAGATGGCTACACCCTCTGAGTCACAGAGATGGCTACACTCCCTGAGTTACAGAGTTAGGTACACCCTTGAGTCACAGAGACGGATACACTCCCTGAGTCACAGAGATGGCTACACTCCCCGAGTCACATACATGGCTACACTCCCCAAGTCGCAGAGATGGCTACACTCCCCGAGTCACAGAGATGGCTACACCCCCTGAGTGATAGAGATGGCTACACTTCCCGAGTCACAGAGATGGCTACACCCCCCAAGTCACAGAGATGGCTACCATCCCGAATCAGAGAGATGGCTACACCCCCTGAGTGATAGAGATGGCTACACCCCTGAGTCAGAGAGATGGCTACACCCACTGAGTCACAGAGATGGATACACTCCCTGAGTTACAGAAGTGGCTACACTCCCCGAATCACATAGATGGCTAAACCCCCCGAGTCACAGAGATGGGTACACCCCCTGAGACACAGAGATAGCTGCACCCCCCCGAGTCACAGAGATGGCCACACTTCTTGAGTCACAGAGATGGCTACACTCCCTGAGTCATAAAGATGGCTACACTTCCTGTGTCACAGAGATGGCTACACCCACTGAGTCATAGAGATGGCTACACCCCCTGAGTCATAGAGATGGCTACACTCCCTGAGTCACACAGATGGCTACACTCCCTGAGTCATAGAGATGGCTACACTCCCTGAGTCATAGAGATGGCTACACACCCTGAGTCACATAGATAGCTACAACCCTGAGCGAAAGAGATGGCTACACTTCCTGAGTCACAGAGATGGCTACACTCACTGACTCATAGAAATGGCTATATTCCCTGAGTCATAGAGATGGCTACACTCCTTGAGTCATAGAGATGGCTACACCCCCTGAGTCATAGAGACGGCTACACACCCTGAGTCATCGAGATGGCTACACCCTCTGAGTCATAGAGATGGCTAAACTCCCTGAGTCACAGAGATGGCTACATCTCCTGAGTCATAGAGATGGTTACACTCCCCGAGTCACAGAGATGGCTACACTCCCTGAGTCATAGAGATGGCTACACTCCCTGAGTCACAGAGAAGGCTACACCCCCTGAGTCATAGAGATGGCTAAACCCCAAGAGTCACAGAGATGGCTACACCCTCTGAGTCAAAGAGATGGCTACATCCCTTAGTCATAGAGATGGTTACACTCCCCGAGTCACAGAGATGGCTACACTCAACTGAGTCACAGAGATGACTACACTCCTTGAGTCACAGAGATGGCTTCACCCCTGAATCACAGAGATTGATACACCCCTGAGTCTCAGAAATGGCTACACCCCCTGAAACACAGAGATGGCTACACCCCTCGTTTCACAGAGATGGCTTCACCCCCTGAATCACAGAGATGGATACACTCCCTGAGTCACAGAGAATGCTACACCCCCTGAATCAGACAGATGGCTACACGCCCTGAGTCACAGAGATGGCTACACTCCCTGAGTCACAGAGATGGCTACACCCCTGAGTCACAGAGATGGATACCCTCCCTGAGTCACAGAGATGGCTACACCCTCTCAGACACAGAGATAGCTACACTCCCGGAGTCACAGAGATGGCTACACTCCCTTAGTCACAGATATGGCTACACTCCCTGAGTCACAGAGGTGGCTACACTCCCCGAGTCACAGAGATGGCTAAACCCCCGAGTCACAGAGATGGGTACACTCCCTGAGTCATAAAAATGGCTACACTTCCTGTGTCAAAGAGATGGCTACACCCACTGAGTAATAGAGATGGCTACACCCCCTGAGTCACAGATATGGCTACAACCCCTGAGTCACAGAGATGGCTACAACTACTGAGTCATAGAGATGGCTACAACCCCTGAGTCACAGAGAAGGCTACACCCCCTGAGCCATTGAGATGGCTACACCCCCTGAGTCATAGAGATGGCTACACTCCCTGAGTCGCACAGATGGCTACACCCCCTGAGTCGTAGAGATGGCTACACACCCTGAGTCACAGAAAGAGCTACACCCCTGAGTCAAAGAGATGGCTACACTTCCTGAGTCACAGAGATGGCTACACTCACTGACTCATAGAGATGGCTACACTCCCTGAGTCATAGAGATGGCTACACTCCCTGAGTCATAGAGATGGCTACACTCCCTGAGTCACAGAGATGGCTACACTCCCTGAGTCACAGAGATGGCTACACCCCCTAGTCACAGAGATGGCTAAACCCCCCGAGTCACAGAGATGGCTACACCCCCGAGCAATTAAGATGGCTACACCCCCTGAGTCACAGAGATGGCTACACTCCCTGAGGCCCAGAGATGGCTACACTCCCTGAGTCACAGAGATGGCTACACCCCCCGAGTCACAGAGATGGCTAACCCCCCGAGTCGCAGAGATGGCTACACTCCCTGAGTCACAGAGATGGCTACACCCCCGAGTCACAGAGATGGCTAAACCCCCCGAGTCACAGAGATGGCTACACCCCCCGAGTAATTAAGATGGCTACACCCCCTGAGTCACAGAGATGGCTACACACCCTGAGTCCCAGAGATGGCTACACTCCCTGAGTCACAGAGACGGCTACACTCCCTGAGTCACAGAGATGGCAACACTCCCTGAGTCATAGAGATGGCTACACTCCCTGAGTCACAGAGATGGCTACACTCCCTGAGTCACAGAGATGGCTACACTCCCTGAGTCATAGAGATGGCTACACTCCCTGAGTCACAGAGATGGCTACACCCCCGAGTCACAGAGATGGCTACACCCCCCGAATCACAGAGATGGCTAAACCCCCGAGTCACTAGATGGCTAAACCCCCCGAGTCACAGAGATGGCTACACCCCCTGAGTCATAGAGATAGCTACACCCCCTGAGTCATAGATATGGCTACACTCCCTGAGTCACACAGATGGCTACACTCCTTGAGTCATAGAGATGGTTACACTCACTGACTCATAGAGATGGCTACACTCCCTGAGTCATAGAGATGGCTACACTCCCTGAGTCATAGAGATGGCTACACTCCCTGAGTCATAGAGATGGCTACACCCCCTGAGTCATAGAGATGGCTACACCCTCTGAGTCATAGAGATGGCTACACTCCCTGAGTCACAGAGATGGCTACATCCCCTTTGTCATAGAGATGGTTACACTCCCCGAGTCACAGAGATGGGTACACTCCCTGAGTCACAGAGATAGCTACACCCCCTGAGTCATAGAGATGGCTAAACCCCAAGTGTCACAGAGATGGCTACACCCCCTTAGTCACAGAGATGGCTACATCCCCTGAGTCATAGAGATGGTTACACTCCCCGAGTCACAGAGATGGCTACACTCCCAGAGTCACAGAGATGGCTACACCCCCTGAATCACAGAGATAGCTAGACCCCTGAGTCTCAGAGGTGGCTACACCCCCTTAGTCACAGAGATGGCTACACCCCCGAGTCACAGAGATGGCTACACCCCTCGTGTCACAGAGATGTCTTCAACGCCTGAATCACGGAGATGGATACACTCCCTGAGTCACAGAGAATGCTACACCCACTGAATCAGACTGATGGCTACACCCCCTGAGTCACAGAGATGGCTACACCCCTGAGTCACAGAGATGGATACACTCTCTGAGTCACAAAGATGGCGACACTCCCTCAGACACAGAAATAGCTACACTCCCGGAGTCACAGATATGGCTACACTCCCCGAGTCACAGAGATAGCTACACTCCCCGAGTCACAGAGATGGCTACACCCCCCGAATCACAGAGATGGCTACACCCCCTGAATGATAGAGATGGTTACACCCGCTGAGTCATATAGATGGCTACACCCCCTGAGTCAGAGATGGCTACACTCCCTGAGTCACAGAGATGGCTAAACTCCCTGAGTCATAGAGATGGCTACACCCCCTGAGTCATAGAGATGGCTACACCCTCTGAGTCATAGAGATGGCTACACTCCCTGAGTCACAGAGATGGCTACACCCCCCGAATCACAGAGATGGCTAACCCCCCGAGTCACGGAGATGGCTAAACCCCCCGAGTCACAGAGATGGCTACACCCCTGAGTCATAGAGATAGCTACACCCCCTGAGTCATAGATATGGCTACACTCCCTGAGTCACACAGATGGCTACACTCCTTGAGTCATAGAGATGGTTACACTCACTGACTCATAGAGATGGCTACACTCCCTGAGTCATAGAGATGGCTACACTCCCTGAGTCATAGAGATGGCTACACTCCCTGAGTCATAGAGATGGCTACACCCCCTGAGTCATAGAGACGGCTACACCCCCTGAGTCACAGAGGTAGCTACATTCCTGAGTCAAAGAGATGGCTACACTTCCTGAGTCACAGAGATGGCTACACTCACTGACTCATAGAGATGGCTACACTCCCTGAGTCATAGAGATGGCTACACTCCCTGAGTCATAGAGATGGCTACACCCCCTGAGTCATAGAGACGGCTACACCCCCTGAGTCATAGAGATGGCTAAACCCCAAGTGTCACAGAGATGGCTACACCCCCTGAGTCACAGAGATGGCTACATCCCCTGATTCATAGAGATGGTTACACTCCCCGAGTCACAGAGATGGCTACACTCCCTGAGTCACAGAGATGACTACACTCCCTGAGTCACAGAGATGGCTACACCCCCTGAATCACAGAGATAGCTACACCCCTGAATCTCAGAGGTGGCTACTCCCCCTGAGTCACAGAGATGGCTACACCCCCCGAGTCACAGAGATGGCTACACCCCTCGTGTCACAGAGATGGCTTCACCCCCTGAATCACAGAGATGGATACACTCCCTGAGTCACAAAGAATGCTACACCCCCTGAATCAGACAGATGGCTACACCCCCTGAGTCACAGAGATGGCTATACTCCCTGAGTCACAGAGATGGCTACACCCCTGAGTCACAGAGATGGATACACTCCCTGAGTCACAGAGATGGCTACACCCCCTGAGTCACAGAGATGGCTACACTCCCTGAGTCACAGAGATGGCTACACCCCTGAGTCACAGAGATGGCTACACTCCCGAGTCACAGAGATGGCTACACTCCCCGAGTCACATAGATGGCTACACTCCCCGAGTCACAGAGATGGCTACACTCCCCGAGTAACAGAGATGGCTACACCCCCCGAATCACAGAGATGGCAACACCCCCTGAGTGATAGAGATGGTTACACCCGCTGAGTCATATAGATGGCTACACTCCCTTTGTCACAGAGATGGCTAAACCCCCAGAGTCACTGAGATGGCTACACTCCCCGAGTCACAGAGATGGCTAAACCCTCCGAGTCACAGAGATGGCTACACCCCCTGAGTGATAGAGAAGGCTTCACCCCCTGAGTCATAGAGATGGCTACACTCCCTGAGTCACAGAGATGGCTACACCCCCTGAGTGATAGAGAAGGCTACACCCTCTGAGTCACAGAGATGGCTACACTCCCTGAGTCACAGAGATGGCTACACTCCCCGAGTCACAGAGATGGGTAAACCCCCCGAGTCACAGAGATGGCTACACCCCCCGAGTAATTGAGATGGCTACACTCCCTGAGTCACAGAGATGGCTACACTCCCTGAGTCACAGAGATGGCTACACTCCCTGAGTCACAGTGATGGCTACACTCCCTGAATCACAGAAATTGCTACATCCCCCGAGTCACAGAGATGGCTAAATCCCCCGAGTCACAGAGATGCTACACCCTCTCAGACACAGAGATAGCTACACTCCCGGAGTCAACAGAGATGGCTACACTCCCTTAGTCACAGATATGGCTACACTCCCTGAGTCACAGAGGTCTACACTCCCCTAGTCACAGAGATGGCTATACCCCCCGAGTCACAGAGATGGGTACACCCCCTGAGACACAGAGATTGCTACACTCCCTGAGTCATAAAATGGCTACACTTCCTTGTGTCAAAGAGATGGCTACACCCACTGAGTAATAGAGATGGGCTACACCCCCTGAGTCACAGATATGTATCTACATTTGAAAACTGTGTATGGAGTCAGCCTCACAACATCACAGCCTAATGTATTCATTTACTAACTACTCTGACATTGAAAAACAAACACTAATGTCATCTGAAGTAACTAAATGGTTCATTTGGTTACTAGATTCCACCGGTGTCCCCCTAGTGCGTGCGTACTACTACCTATGTTAAATTAATCCATCCTCTGTCTACCCTGTGAATTCCCCTGAGAATTTTGCATGTGGTGATTATGTCTCCCCGATCTTCTTCTGCCGTTCAGTGACGTAAAGTGCAGTTTACTCAGCCTTTCCTCGTAACTCATGCCTCTTAGTTCTGGGACTAGCCTAGTGCCGCATACCTCCAGGATTGGCCTTACATACTTTTATGTGGTATACAAGGTTCTGAAAGATTCCTTACACAGGTTTCTGAAGGCAGTTCTGACGTTAGCCAGCCTCGCATAAACGCCGCCGATGCTTATTCTTTTGATGTGAGCTTCAGGAGACAGGTTTGGCGTTCATATCAACCTCCTAGATTTTTCTCTCTGTCCGTTTCAGAAGGATTTCATCTCCGATTCGGTATCCCTGTGTCTGGCCTCCTGTTTCCACTGCCTAGTTTCATTACCTCAAATTTACTTGGGTTGAACTTTAGTAGCCATTTGTGGGACCATTCGTGAAGTTTCTTTAGGTCATTTGTAGCCTCATACCATCTTCTCTCTGTCTTAATCCTCCTCATAATTTTTGCACTGATCAGCAAATATTGAGAGAACGAGTCTGTTCTCTCTGGGAGATCATCTACATATATCAGGAACAGTAGAGGTTCAAGAACTGATCGCTGCGGGACTCCCATGGTGACTCCCCGCCACTCCGAGACCTCGCCCATCACAGTGACTCGCTGTATTCTGTTGCTTAGGTACTCCTTTATCCAGTGGAGTACTTCCCTTTCACTTCCTGCTTGCATCTCCAGCTTTTGCACTAGACTCTTGTGTGGTAC